>JAEIFQ010000387.1:0-24667 GCA_018904025.1 Zaprionus vittiger | reverse complement strand
TTGAGGGTATTTTGGAAGGGTGAAGGCTCGAAAGAAAACACGTCCAATCTGTTCAGCTTTTCAATGTCAAGTGACTTTCTACAATTTTAATTTCTAAGTTAACAGAGGAATCATACATAAGAGCTTCATGATGCAGTTCGGCAGCGCCGAGGTTTTGTGGCGCAGCGGCAAATGCGTTGTGGCTGCGGCTGGTTTGTACGGTATTTTTGTCCGGACATATCCAGTTTGTGGCGATTTGAGGCCCGGTGTTGTTTTTGGCGTAGCGACACTTTTATGCGTTGTAGTTGCACCTGGTTTGTACGGTATTTTGTCCGGACATATCTAGTTCGTGGCGATTTTGAGGGCCGGTGTTGTTTTTGGCGTAGCGACACTTTTAAACGTTGTGGTTGCACCTGGGTTGTACGGTATTTTGTACAGACAAAAATCGTGGCGATTTTGATAGTTGATGTTGTTTTTGGAATAGCGGAGGTTTTAGCGGCGGCAAGAACATTCTCGAAGGCTGTGGTAGATATGTATGTATGTCTTGTGATAGGGTCGGGGTAGATAGGGTAACTCCTCCCCCCCCAGTTCGAAGCGACGGCCATAGCGAAGATATTGCTGAAGCGGCGATAGTAGAACGTTGCCAAGTTGGGTCATCCAATAGCGGGTGATTTGTAAGTTGTTTCAATGGCTTCTATGTGCAGTCTCTCCAGGTTCTGTTCAACTCGTCTTTCTAACGCCACATGAGATGCTTCTTGTCAGCTGTTTCGATGGTTTCTATGTGCAGTCTCTCCAGGTTCTGTTCAACTCGTCTTTCTAACGCCACATGAGATGCTTCTTGTCAGCTGTTTCGATGGTTTCTATGTGCAGTCTCTCCAGGTTCTGGTCAACTCGTCTTTCTTACGCCACATGAGATTCTTCTTGTCAGGGTATTATAAGCTTATATGTATACAAAATTATTTTGAATCGCCGAAGAATCAGCTGTGTATTTTTGGTATTTTTACATTACAGTTTTATTGATATTATTAGAAACGTTTTAATTGGGGAATACAAAGTTTGAACATAGTTTAGTATGATTAATATTGTTTTGGGGGGTAATATATGTATATTTTATTAAGAGGTGTGTCGATTAATTGTGTTTCATTATGATTTTCGTGATTTTAGATTTATGTAATTTTTGATTTTTTGCGGATGTCAGGGTTGTACCATGATCAAGTAACACTCTGTGCATGGAGAATCTTGGGGTGGTCTTGTTTCTTCTATTTTCTTTTCTTAGTATTGTGTCATTAGGTTCTAGTGTATTAGGCTCTACCCTATTTTTGTTTAGTCTTTCTGTTCTTTCTTTAGCGTCGTTTGTGAGCTTTTTTTTTATTGCTGGATAAAGTTTTTCGAAAAGTATTTAGGTTTTCCAGGTAGTCGTGTTCGTTATTGAATTCTATATTTTGATTAAAAATGTGAGTTCTACCGCTAAAGAGTTCGTTGCGGAATGTATAGAATTGTTATACGTAATTAAAGTCTCTGTCAATCTTTCGTCGTGTTCTTTAGGTAAATTTTGTTGTTTGCGAGTATCGAGTATTATCTTGTAAATTTCAGTAAGAGTATAATGTAACCGTTCAACAGGTGAATTGCTTGAAGACATTTGGAATGAAGTTACATGAAGTATAATGTTGAATTGTTCCTTGGTCATATATTACTTTCCTCGGTATCCCAAATAGACTGATAAAATGTTTTAGTGATTTAATTACGTTTATGCAAGTTCTGTTTAAGATGGGGTATGCTGATGCGAATTTAGAAAACTTGTCGATTATAGTAAGGTTGTAGTTGTTATTAATAGTGTATATGTCAATATGAACTATATCTAGGGGTTTTGAAGGAATTTCGGGCATTATAAATGCGATTTTTTGAGGTTGTCTGTCATACTTAAGTTTTAAACAAGTTTCGCATTTTTTTATTAACTGGGCTATTTTGTTTTTCATATGTGGGAAAAAGTATTCTCTTTTGATGTGTAGCAATGTTTCATCGATGCCCCTATGGTTATTGTTAACCCTTTCGCGCCCAACGTTGCTTGTGAGCAATTTCTATGTTTTCAGAGCTAACTGTAAGCGTGCTTTTTGTTTTTATCTGCTCATTCTTTATGATAACGGTGCTTTTATGTGTCTACTCTAAATATGAAAAGCAAAAAACGCATTTGGAGATTAGTTGCAGAAAATATTTGCAATTGTAGTAAGTTACACAAATACATATACCCTGTTTAATATAGAGTATGTAGCAACATTGTATAAACGTATATATGCAAGCATTAAGTGCAAATGTAATATGACCGCTCAATTATGTACGAGACGGTTAGCGGCGCAGCGTGAGAACTGCTGCGCAAGCACTCTGTATAAAATTGCCTTATATACGCTTACACATATATATATTTAAAAACCATTATGTATTAGACTTAAGCAAAGAATATTTTCGCAATAAAGAGACAGTTGGTGAAGAACTGGCAAAGAGCCAAGAAGCAAATTATTTTACCTTACATTACATTACACAATAAACAGCACGCGCATCACAATAATTATTGTTTCGATATTCGGTGGAACTTTTGAAATTAGTAATTTACTTTTATAATACTTTAAAAAGAACCTAAAGTATAAACAAATAATTATTTAGCAAAGAGTTAACTAGACAGTGATATAGTCAAACTTAGTTAATAGTAAACAATAAGTAAGTAAATAATTTTCAAAGTTGCTAAGTTGCTTGTGAGCAACCTTGGGCATTCGTGGTAATAATTTTGTTTGCATTTAGATATGAGACCGAAAGTGAAAGGTTTGTCTAACGAAGAAATTGAACGGGCTTTAAACTTCGATTGGGATGTTTCTACTGACGAAGAAAGTGGTGATGAGATGAAAGACATTTCTACGGTACTGGAGAAGAATTTAGAAGGAATTCTTGAAAGGGGAGAAAGTATCGAGATTGACCTTCTGGAAAATACAGTGATTGAAGGATGTGAACCTGACTCTTGCATTGTTGTTGACAGTTGCTTGGAGAAAATTAATCCAAAGACGCTAAAGTGGAGAACAAGGCCGTTTGTAGCTCCAGAGAGTATTTGGGAAGATGACAAAACTTTTGATGTCGGGGAGATAAAGACGCCAGTGGAGTTCTTCTACACATTTTTTGATACTCAGCTAATTCATTTAATGGCAAGGCAAACTGATATATATAGTTTGCAGGAGCACGGTATTGAACTTAAATGTACTGATGAGGAAATCAAACGCTACATTGGCATTTTATTGTACTTGGGTGTTTCAAAACTACCGCAACTCAGAATGGCATGGTCAAAGGATTTAAAGCTTACCGCAATAACTGATTCAATGCCGCGTGGGAGATTTGAAAAAATAAAACAATGCTTACATTTCAACGACAACGCCAAACAATTAAAAAAAGGAGATTCCAACTATGATAAACTCTACAAGATCCGCCCTTTGCTCAGAATTCCCAAAGAAAATTTTGGAAAACTATCGTACCTCAGGCAGAGCATCAAAGTGTCGATGAGCAAATAATTGCATTCAAAGGTTCGTTTTTAATTTTCTTTTAAATTGGCTTTATTTTTATTAATTGCTTTTTTTTGCAGGTCGATCCAGGTTTAAGCAATATAATCCAGCTAAACCTCATAAATGGGGTCTTAAAATGTTTACGCGGGCTGGAATATCTGGATTAGTTTATGATTTTACGCTATATGTTGGAGGCACTTGTCCTTCTTATGGCTTGGGAATATCTTCTGATGTTGTCTTATATTTGGCAAAAAGTCTTCCCAAAGACAAAAATTTAAAACTATATTTTGATAATTGGTTTACGTCTGTAAGCCTTCTGATTTCGTTGAAGGAAATAGGAATCTTTGCAACAGGTACTGTACGTAAAAATCGCATAAGAAATTGCCAACTGCTCTCAGATGCGGAATTAAAAAAACGCGGAAGGGGGTCTTTAGATATAAAATGCGAAATGAACCATAATCTTGTGTGTGTAAAATGGTTTGACAATAAGCCTGTTCAACTAATATCTTCGTGTGAAGGTGATCAGCCTGTTGGAATATGCAAACGTTGGAGCCCAAAAGAAAAAGCTTACATTGATATTTCAAGGCCAGCTATTGTTGCTTCATACAATAAAGGTATGGGTGGAGTAGATTTGGCAGATATGCTGATGGAGCTCTACAAAATTAACCACCGATCAAAAAAGTGGTACATAAGAATTTTTTATTGGTGCCTGGGAACATCCGTTACAAATGCTTGGCTACTGTATAGGAAACAATTGAACTTGGTAAACCCAAACCAAAAACATATTCCCCTTATAAAATTTCAATCGGAAATTGCCCATGAATTGTCATTATAAAGAAAAATATTTCATATTCTGTGAATTATAAAAAAAACAATGCTTACACACCACTACTGCCCAACGTTGCTCACAAGCAACTTTCGCTACCGCCCAAACTAATGGGCGTGGCATACTAAAATTTGTTGCTAAATTTTTCTAAAAATAAATGTAAAAACATTAATGATAAAAAAAAATTTTAATTTCACGGGGAAAAAGTTGGGCGCGAAAGGGTTAAGGTGATAGTCAAGAATCATCTTGTTTTGTTCGGTATTGTTGCTTATTTCTGGGAGAAATGACAAGCATCTTATCATTTTGAACTTGGAACTGTGGGAAAAATATATGGCAAAAGCTTTTTCTATTATATTAAAGATATGATCGTCTGCAAATACGGCGCAGGTTCTATGCGGCTTTAAAGTTTGTTTAAGTATATTTGCAGTTTCGTTAAAATCGAACGATGGTTTACGGTATTCTTTCCTGATCTTATGTTTGAAAGGAGATACTGTTGTAAAACTTGTCTGAGCGTCCAATTTAAAAATGAGTTGTATATTAAAATCGTTAAGAGGTTTTTCGGATGTTGGGCATTTAAAATTTGTTTCTGGAAGCGATTCGTTATGATTGAAGCTAGCGTCTGCTCGACTAAGTGCATCGGCAATTACTTTTTGAGACCCTTATTTATATATTACTTCAAAATCATACTCCAAAAGTTGTAGCCGCCATCGAACGATTTTGAAATTCGGTTCTTTAAAGTTCATAAGCCAAATAAATGGTTTATGATCAGTTACGAGGGTAAATTTGTTTCCAAACAGGTAAGGCCTGAAGTATTTAACAGCCCATACGATGGCTAGCATTTCCTTCTCGATAGTGGAATAATTTATTTCCGTATCGGATAAGGTCCTACTAGCGAAACAGATTGGTCTGTCGTTTTGTAAAGTTCCTTGTGACAGCACAGCTCCCAGTGCACAGTTACTTGCGTCTGTAGTCAGAATAAATTTTTTTGAAAAGTCGGGGTATTGGAGGATTCGATCATTGGAAAGTAAAGTCTTACAAAAATCAAAGGTTTTAAGGAATTCGTCATCTATAGTAATGGGTTTCCTAACTTTTAATTGTTTGGTCAGGGGTTTAGTTATTTGTGCGAAATCTTTTATGAACTTTCTATAATACCCCAAAAGTCCGAGAAAGGATTTGATAGTTTTCCTGTTTTTGGGGCAAGGGAATTTATTTATTGCTTCAATTTTGTTCGGATTTGGGTTTATTCCCTCTTCTGTAACTATATGGCCCAGGAATTCAATTTCTTTTCTGAGGAAATTAGATTTTGTCAATTGTATTTTCAAATTTGCAGCTGAAATATTTTTGAATACTAATTTGAGGTGTGTTAGATGTTCTTGTAGTGAAGCTGAGAAAATGATAATATCGTCGAGATATACTAGACAAATGTGTCCAACCAGGTCGCCTAGAATGTTGTCCATTACCCTTTGAATGGTAGCTGGAGCGTTTTTTAGTCCAAAGGGCATACGCACAAATTCGTAATGCCCTCCCTCTACAGTGAAAGCTGTTTTGGTTGTATCTTCTGGATTCATTTCGATTTGGTGAAATCCGCTTGCCAAATCTATTGTAGAAAAATATTTAGCCTTCCCGATGCGGTCTAATATGTCAGTGATATTGGGAATGGGGTACTTGTCTGAAATTGTTTTATCGTTTAGCTTCCGATAATCAATGACAAGACGCCATTTTTGTTTTTCCGTCGTGGTAGTTTTTCTTGGCACCACCCATACAGGAGCGCTCCAAGGAGAATAACTGGATTTAATAATGTCTTGATCTAACATAGATTGAATTTGTTTTTTCACTTCATCGTCTACCGTTGGAATTGAATGCATTACCTTATTTGTGAAAGTCAGTGGGTTATTTTCATTATGGAAGGTGTTTGAAAATTGTTTGCATAACTTTACTAGTCCGTCTTTTTCCTCGGAAGTAAGGTGATCTACTTTGAGGTTTTCCAAAGAGTGAGGTAGCTTTTCTGCTCGATTACAGTCGGAAGTAATATGGAAAAGTTCGAGGTGGTCTGCTTTGAAATAAGGTGTACCTTCGATAGCGGTTTCAAGGTATAGCAATTTGTCGGAGTCAGAGAAGTTTATTACTTCGAAGTTTGTAACATTATTTTCTGAGTAGTAAAGTCGGGTGGCTGCAATAATGCCCGTGGTAATAACGCCCGCGGGCCTTATTTCACAAAATAAGTGCAATAACGCCCGCGGGCGTTATTACAAAAAAAAAAATTAAATAAGGCCCGCGAATCTTATTTCACAATTTTCGTGGGCATTATTTCACAAAACATGTGCAATAACGCCCATAATATTTTAAAATATGCAAAATTTGTCTTATCTCTGATAACGAAATGTTATTCAGGCACAATAATGTTTTATTTGTTGAGTTTCATAATGGGTGAGAGTTTCGGCGCCTGAAACTAGAACTCGTTGGTCGGCAGACAGGCAAACGAAGATTTAAAATAGCTCAATATGATTTGAGAATATCATATGTGTGCGGCAAATAAAGAATTTTGTTTGTTGGGAAATTGAGGGCCGCAAGCAAAAAATTTTTGAAAAAATAAAATCGCGCGCGCGATTTTTTTTTTCAAAAATTTTTTGCTTGCAGCGCGCTGTTATTCTAAACACTTTAAATTTTCTTGCTTGCTCAGTTTTCATTTCAAATTAATTGCTTTGTGGGACACTGTACCGTCACAAAATGTTTTGATAACAAGTATCGGTAAATTAACAGTTATTCGGTGTTTTACCTTGAATACATACTGATTTTAGTCTCTGCTTTGAATTGATGTTCATAAATTTGGCAGTTTAGAATTGATCTTAAACTGAGTCGCACGTGATGGAGCTGCAAAACAAAAAATTTTCTTTCGTTGCTGGTTTTCGAAAGACCTCAAAATTATTATTTTTGACTGATGAAAATCAGTTATTTAAGTTAAAAAGTGTAACAAAAAGTGGTACACGGTATATATGTTATATAAAAAATTGTGGTGTGACAGTTAATCTGTTAAACAATGTATGCAGCCAACTCAGTTTTAACTACCATCATAGCCATGCGCCACCAGAAGACCTTATTAAAAGGCTTAAGCTTTTAAATGACGTCAAATCCCACTGTGAAGCAAAAAGCCTAAAAAGAAAAAGTGTTAAAGAAATATTTGACGAAGCATGCCAGAATTCTAGAGAAGCTTCATCTTCGGTGCACTTCCCTAAAGTTCGAAGGCAACTTTATAATATTAGAAAAGAGAAAATGCCTAAAAATCCAACAACACCTGTCGAAACCAAAGAGTTTTTTGACAATAAGATTTATCTGGCGGAATATGGCTTATCCAAGCACAACAACCAACCTTTTTATAAACACACAATTGTGGAAGATGATTTTGCCTATTCTCTATTTGCATCGCCAAGTATATTGGAAATCATACCGAAAATTAAGGGCGAACGGTGTTATTTGATTGATGGAACTTTTGATATAGTGCCATCGTGCGGATATAAGCAATTACTTATAATTCATTTTCAATTTCTTCACCAGGTAAGTAAATATAAATTGCGTTTTTAACCTCATATAACATTTTGAAAATTTTTAAGACTTTTCCATTCATCTTTATTCTGATGTCCAACAAATCCGCAGGAGCTTATCAACACCTTTTTGGTTTTATTAATCAAAATATTTTCAAATTAGAGCCGCAAAGTTTTATGACTGACTACGAGCCGGGTCTCCGAAAGGCATTGAAAACAGTTTTCCCATCTGCGATTCTAAAGGGCTGCTGGTTCCATTATTGCCAAGCTTTAAGAAGAAAGATTTTAAAAATAAAAGGATTTGGAAAATTGTTAAAAAAGAATCAGGAATGCTACATCTGGTTCCGGTCTTTTCAAATTTTGCCATTGGTTAAACCGAACCAAATTGAAGAAATGGTTTTAAAACTCAAAAATGATTTTCAAAATCTACCCAAGGGGTGCCACAGTGATCTAAAAAAATTCATAAAATATTATGAAAAGGAATGGATGATTAAGGTAAGAAAAAAGTTTTAAATATAACATAAAATATAACATTAAATCTTTTTAGATTACACCTTCCGCATTTTCGGTTTATGGAAATTTCTTTGAATTTCTAAAAGCTTTTCAGGATACCGATTTTTGTACATCAGAAAAACTGAAGAACGCAACAGATGGGGTAATGGATGCGCTACCTAAAAAGCGAAAAATGCAACAGACCCGGGAAAACCGATTACAAAATTTAACAGCAGATTTAATGGTGGGAAACATATCACTTGAATATTTTTTTAAGTGCATGACCAATAGGCAAAACGATATTTTGGAGTGGGACTTAAAACTACCTAAGGAAAACGAAGAAGTCGATGAGAGTGAAGTCGTCGAACAGGACGACTTGGAGGATCCGGACGATAATTTTGGACTCAGTCAAATGATTGATGTTTTGATGTGCATTATTTGCACCGAACACCCAAGAGATATCTTGCTCTCCCCATGCAACCATTTTAAAATTTGTGAGCAATGTTGCACAACTTTAATTGAAAAATCTAAAAAAAATAAGTCCGAACTGCTCTGCCCATATTGCAGGCAAATCGTACAAAATAATTTAAAAATTTTTCAATAATTTTGTTAATTGATTGGGAAGTCAATTATCCTATAATTCTTTGAATCATTTTTCAATGTCACTTTCAGAATTCACTTATTACATACATAAGTTATAATCTCGAAAGGCAAGAAGCCTAATTAATAAATTGCATCTTTAAAAATTCTTCATTAACAAATTTGGCCTTTTAAATTTTTTTAGAAAATTGTCATTCATGCATATAGTGTGATCTGCTCCGGAACATAGCAAACAGTGCCTTAGCAGTGGCTCACGTCACAATTTATTTTTGATATATATTGCGGGCGTTATTGCATTTTTTTGTGAAATAAGGCCCACGAAAATTGTGAAATAAGATTCGCGGGCCTTATTTAATTTTTTTTTTTGTAATAACGCCCGCGGGCGTTATTGCACTTATTTTGTGAAATAAGACCCGCTGGCGTTATTACCACGGGCATTATTGCAGCCACCCTAAAAATAGCATTATAACCGACTTGTGTAAATATTTAAAAAAAAACAACATAACGTCTACAGCTCATCACCACCAAACACTAGGTACCGTCGAAAGAAATCATAGAACCTTCAACGAATACATACGTTCATATATATCAGTAGATAAAACTGACTGGGACATATGGTTACAATATTTTGTTTATTGTTTTAACACTACACCATCCGTAACACATAATTACTGTCCATATGAACTTGTATTTGGTAAAACTAGTAACTTAGCAAAACAACTTAGTAGCATAGATAATATAGACCCTATATATAACGTAGATGACTACGCTAAAGAAGTTAAATTTAGACTACAAAACGCGTACAAGAGGGCACGCATATTATTAGAAAGCAACAAAATAAAACAAAAAAACAATTATGATAAGAAAGGTTAGCGATTTTAAACTAAAGGTAGGAGATAACGTTTTAGTAAAAAAACGAAACAGGTCATAAACTAGAACCAATGTATATAGGACTATTTGAAGTAATTAGAATAGAAAAGAATAACAACATAGTAATTAGAAATAAAAAAGAACAGAAAGTACATAAGGATAGGTTAAAAATGTTTATTTCACAATTGTAATTAGTATGGCCATGCTAAGACAAAAATACTTCATCTACGTTTCTATACTTATTTGTAATTCAATTTATTAAAAAAAAAAAGGAAAACAAACAAAAGAAAAGAAAATCTTCCTTTGTTAATTAAAAATTAAAATTAAAATTAAAATAACTTCATATATTACGTGGTTTTCGAAAAGGGGTGGTAGTATGCGCCATATTCACTGGCACCTACCCGTGAACCTTTAAACAGAAAGCAAGAGGATTGGAGGTCCCTAGACTGCACGTGGGCATTAAGTTACATACTGTTAAATATTAATAGCTTAAAAGAGAAAAATTTTAACATTAATTTACGTTTTATTAAACAGACTGTCTGCTTTTTTTAAACTAGTGTCCAAAATGTAGAGTACACTTGTAACTGTAACCTTTAGTATAAAATCAAAAATATTGGCGACAACAAAACCAACTCTCTACCATAAGATTTGTAAGCTTGCCCAAGACCTCTAAAAAAAAATTTCAAAGTCCAGTTCTGACTTGACGCGGTAGGCGCCACCCTTGCGCCCCCTCAACTGCCAATTATAATCCAACAGACCGAAAAGTTAATAGTAAAATCAAAGAAATAAAATCACCATTTACACTATTGCCAAAAATACCTAGAGGCGTGAATGGGCTTGTTAAAAAACGTAACGTTTAACAAAAATTTAAAAACCTAAAATTTACGTAACATTTATAAGTATAGAAAAAACAGAAAAAAAATAAGTACTCACCAATTATAAAAAAAGTTAAAAAAAAAATTTGAGGAGTGCTGGATGCCTGATATGGAGTGTCCACCGTGGCACTGCAGGTTCTTGCTGGCGCTCCCCCGCTTGATCTTGCCGCAACGCGCGTGGCAATCAGGATGAAGCTTCGGAGAGGATTCCCGTTGGAGGAGGACGAGTGGCTGTATGGCGAGGACTTGTCAGGTCTGAGCTGGACTCACAAGATGGCGAGACTGGACGAATGCTTACTGAGCGCATGGCAGCGCAGATGGGACAACCCTGAGGAACACGGCCGTGTGACTCATCGGTTCCTCCCGGACGTAAGCTTCGTTTTCAGCGAGCGAGACTTCGGTTTTTCGCTACGCGCCGGATTCTTGTTGACGGGCCATGGATCTTTGAACGCGTTCCTGCATAAACGAGGTCTGAGCGACACGCCTGCATGCCTATGCGGTGCGTTGAGCGAAGACTGGCAGCACGTGCTATGCGACTGCCCCCTTTATGCGGATCTGCGGGACCTCAATGGACTTGGAATAAGGAGCATCAATGGAGTTTGGGATGTCTCTGGAGTGCTGCAAGCCCCAGAGACAAGGAGACTGTTTATGCGGTACGCTGGCAGGCTCTTCCAAAGACGTCTGGAGCTGGACCAAGGGTTGCCAGTCCCGGGCTGAAAAGCCAAAACTGGCACACCTTTTCCCTGGTGTCCCCAAATCCGGGCTTGTCGGAGCCGAAAGGGGGGGCCCACCGAGCCCTAATCGGTACCATGGGATGAGCATCGACGGCATATCATGTTATGCCTGAAGTTTAAAACGTACCAAGCCCCGCTCATGCGAGGTAGGCCCCCTAGTGGGAGTTTCATGGTGGTTGTGGTTGCTTAAGCTAGAAAGATCCCCTTCACCAAAGGGGGTTGCATTACCCGACAAGTGTGCAACCGAATTGGTACCCCTGAGTTTACTCAGGGGGGCGCTAGTTTAGCGCTCAATCTAAACTCGCTGTGGCCATATGCACATTCGTGTGCATATATGGGCACCGTGGTTGTAATCCTTCGTTTGGAACACGCCACGTAAAATAAGCACAGAGAGATCTGTTACAGTCCCTATCTACTCAGTTTGCTTCTGACAGTCGTCGCGAGCAGACGTGTTAATTCGAGTGCGGACCGCGAGGCTTACGGTATTGTTTACGGTAACTTGTTTACTTGTGCGCGCTAACGGGAACTTGTTTACAAGTTTCGACGAAAAGCCAACGGTACTTTTACCGCTACAGACAACGCGTGTCGTTGAGTGCTGAGTGTACGTGTGCGTGTGCGTGCATCTGTGTGCGTGTGCGCTAGACCACGTGCGTGCGTGTGTGTGCGTGTGCGCTAGACCGCGTGCGTGCGTGTGTGTGTGTGCGTGTACGCAAATACACGTGTACCCGTCGCCTGCATTGAAGAAACTTTTTCGAGTTTTTGACACCACCGACCCCCCCCGCTACCCATCACACCGAGGTAGGAGAAGGAGATGGAAGAGGACGGCATCGGCCTGCGCAGCCGTGCTGGCAGCAGTGCCAGCATGGTGAGCGTGGCCAGCAGCGTAGCCAGCAGCGCAGCCAGCGTCGCTTCTGCTGCGAGTGGGAAGAAGCGCAAGGGGAGAGGGCGCCCCGCTGCCGCTGCTGCTGTAGCGGCAGACGCGTTGGAGGAAGTTGGTGCCAAGAGGCTTGCCCTGGCGGCCACCGACTCCCCCCATGATGCCCCCGTACCCGTTGCCCCCGCTGCCACCGCTGCCCCCGCTGCCCCCGCTGCACCCCCGGCTGCCGTCCCTGCGCGAAGCAGGCCGCTGTTCCCCCCCTGCCGCCGCCCCCGCCGCGAGGAGATGCCCATCATGGGACATTGTCGCTGGCGGCACGCCCATAGTTCTGGCCGAGATGTCGAGCATCCAGCTCGGAGTCAAAGCCGCTGTGGTGCGTGGAGGGATGGATCCCGAGGCGGCAAACGCTGTTTTCGCTGCGTTGCAGAGGTATGATGACCTCATCATGTCTCTTGCTGTGCGTAACGCGTTGCTTGAGTGCGGTGGAACCTTCGGAGGACCGAAAGCAGGCGCTGGAGCTGGAGGATCCGGACGAGGATCAGGAGAAGGACCAGGAGAAGAAAGAGGATTGATGCCGCCGCCAACAAATGCTGTCCATGGAGCCGCCCCCGCTTATGCTCCTATCGCCGCCCCCCGGGCTAGGAAGCCTGTTGAGACCTGGTCGGCGGTAGTGATGTGCGACGACCCCAGCATATCTGGAAAACAGATTGCTGAGAGGGTCCGTAAGGAGGTCGCCCCCACACTTGGTGTCCGTGTACACGAGGTGCGTGAGCTGAAGCGCGGTGGAGCTGTCATCCGCACACCATCGGTGAGCGAAATGAAGAAAGTTGTCGCAAACAAGAAGTTTGCTGAGGTTGGTCTCAAGGTTCAGCCGAACAAGAGCCAACGACCCAAAGTCCAGGTGTTCGACGTGGACACTGGAATACTGCCTGAGGAGTTCATGGAGGAGTTGTATACCAACAACTTCAAGGAGGAGTTCTCCCCAGTAGCTTTCAAGAAGGCAGTGCACCTGGAGACGAAACCATGGTCAGTCACCGATGGCGAAAGAGTAAATCTGACGCTTGAGGTTGATGAAAAGGCGCTGAACCTCCTTGATCAGACCGGACGGGTCTATATCAAGTGGTTCAGTTACCGTTGCCGGTCGCTCGTCCACACCTATGCCTGTCATAGGTGCCTTGGATTTGACCATAAGGTTTCCCAGTGCAGGGTCAAGGAAACGATTTGCCGCCAGTGTGGACAAGCTGGCCACACAGCACCTAGATGCACGAATCCGGTGGACTGCCGGAACTGTCGTTTTAAGGGCTTCCCTTCGAGGCATTCTATGCTGTCGGAGACGTGCCCCATCTACGGTGCGGTGCTTGCGAGGGTAAACGCTAGACATTAATGTTTAGCTTCCTCCAGGCAAATTGTGGCCGTGGCCGAGCTTCCACCATCGAGCTCGGAGTCCGCTTGCGCGACTCTGGCCACTTGTTCGCATTGGTGCAGGAGCCTTATGTGGACCTCGCTGGACGAATCACGGGAGTCCCATCCGGGATGCGTGTGTTTTCGGACAGGCGTGGAAAGGCTGCCGTCTTCGTGGACAGCACGGATGCCATCTGTATGCCGATAGAGCCCCTCGTCACCGAGTTTGGCGTATGCGTGAGCATCACTGGAAGTATTGGCTCAATCTTCCTATGCTCCGTATACTGCCAGTTCAACACTGACCTGGAACCGTACCTAAGGTACCTAGATGCGGTGCTGCTGCTAGCCAGCCGCACGCCAGTCATCTTCGGTCTAGACGCGAATGCAGTATCCCCCTTGTGGTTTAGCAAACTTTCTGAGCGTGCTCAGGGCTCGCTTAATCACGTGAGGGGTGAGCTGCTGTCTGACTGGATTCAGGGAAGCCGAGCCGGAGTGTTGAATGTGGCGTCAGACACCTTCACATTCGACAATCGCTATGCAAGTAGTGATATCGATGTGACGATCGTCAGTCATGCAGCGTCTACGTGGGCCTCGTACGACTGGAGAGTGGATGAATGGGATCTTAGCGACCATAACATTATCAATGTTGTGGTTACGCGAGACCCAGCAAACACAGTTGAGAGCTTTGCTCCTGTGCCATCCTGGAACATCTCCACTGCATGCTGGCGGTCGTTTGAGGACGAGGTGACGAGACAGGCTTCGGGACTCCCAGACGACTTTGCCGATACGCCGTTGGATGACCAGGTCTCTGCAGTGCGCTCGCTCGTGCACTCTGTGTGCGATCAAGTGCTGGGACGCAGAGGACCCGAGACCGCAAGGAAGATAGTTTGGTGGACCGCCGAACTTTCTTCCAAACGCCGAGAGGTCAGGAGACTGAGGCGGCGGCTTCAGACTGCTCGTTCGCGCGCAAGCGACGATGCCGAGCAACTTGCCTCTGAACTGAGAGTCATCTCAGCTCAGTACAAGAAGCTCATTCTGAAGGTCAAAGAGGATAACTGGAGGCAATTCGTGGGAGAGAACAAGGACGACCCATGGGGGCGAGTCTTTAAGATTTGCCGTGGCCGCAAACGGACAACCGACCTCGGTTGTCTGCGCTCAGGTGACAGGCAGTGCGTAACCTGGCACGACTGCGCGGGTGTTCTTCTCCGTAACTTTTTCCCAGTTTCGGAGTTAACAGACCCCTACGTTGTCCCTGACGCGAGTCCACCGCCGCTTGAATCTTCAGAGATTGATGCTTGTGTCGCACGGCTGAAGAGCAGGCGCTCTCCCGGCATGGACGGCATCACTGGGGTGATATTCAAGGCGGTGTGGCGTGCCATCCCCGAGCACCTGACAGCGTTGTTTTCCCGCTGTATCAGAAGTGGATACTTTCCCACCGAGTGGAAGCGCCCTCGCGTTGTGGCGCTACTCAAAGGGCCGGATAAGGACAGGAGCAATCCTGCCTCTTACCGCGGTATCTGTCTGCTGCCAGTTTTCGGCAAGGTGTTGGAGGGGATCATGGTGAACCGATTGAAGGACGTTCTACCCGATGGAAACAGATGGCAATTTGGATTCCGAGAAGGACGCTGCGTTGAGGATGCTTGGAGGCACGTCGTGAGCGCTGTTGCTGCCAGTCCGGCACAATATGTACTCGGTGTCTTCGTGGACTTCCAAGGAGCCTTCGACCACGTGGAGTGGGATGTCGTCATGCGACGACTGATCGACTCCGGCTGCCGAGAAGCCAGCTTGTGGAGAAGCTTCTTCTCCGGCAGGAGCGCAAGCTTAGTCAGCAGGTATGGGGAAGTTACTGTTCCGGTAACACGAGGTTGCCCACAGGGCTCCATTAGTGGTCCATTCATTTGGAACATGATGATGGAGTCGCTTCTCCAGCGTCTGGAGCCACTCTCTGGTTTCAGCGCGTTTGCAGACGACTTGTTGCTTTTCGTAGAGGGTCGTTCCCGTAGCGAACTGGAGTCGAAAGGCGAGCACCTCATGTCCGTCGTAGGAGCATGGGGAGCGGAGGTCGGCGTTGCCGTCTCCACCAGCAAGACGGCGATCATGTTGCTGAAAGGGCGATTGTCCCGGAATAGGCCACCTATGGTACGGTTTGCAGGAGCAGGCCTGCCGTATGTGACAAGATACCGGTACCTTGGCATCACAGTCGGCGAGCGGTTGAGTTTTCTCCCGCATATCACGTCGCTACGTGATCGGCTGACTGGAGTCGTAAAAAAAAAAAAAAAAAAAAAAAAATTGAAAAGCTGAACAGATTGGACGTGTTTTCTTTCGAGCCTTCACCCTTCCAAAATACCCTCAAGCTCCCGAGAGGTAACTGGCGCAGCCGGAAAACAAGTGTATAATATACCAGTGTATATTATAATATACACGTAAGTAAGTGTGAATAAAAACAAGTGGGTGTCAATTTATTAAGCGTGAGAAAATATTAAAAAATGTGTATTGACCTAAAATAAAAACAAAAATAAAATCAAATAAAAATGTGTAACCATGATTGGAAGTTGAACAAAAACTGAATGAAAATCAAATACAAATAACACAAATATAGCAATGCTACCTTCGTCATCTCGTAATACTTATAAAAATGTTCTTGTGAAATCAAATGCTGATAATCACAGCCACGAAAATTCGTCCGGCCGAGCATGGTATTAATTGCATGACATGGATAATAAACTCAAACACACAAATACAACATCAATTTGCTCCTGTATTTCTATGTGGAATCAATCGCTGATCACCACTTCTGCGACTCTTCGTGAGCCAGAAATCAGATAGAAATATAAAAAAAAACCAGACAAATACAAAAACAAATATCATTCAACATTCCCGATTTCAAAGACTGACAATCATTAAAACGGTTTCATACTTTCAACTATTCTAAACTAAGATAAAAGCAAATACAATTCAATACACTAAAGCTTGGTACTTTGTAACACCCACATGTTTGCTTATACGTAAACTTACTATACGTAAAATTTTTTTTTTTAAAAATAAATAGCGCACATCTGCCTAATACCTCCTATATTCCAGAAACTAATTCAACACAACGAAAATCATCGCACACAACTAAAAATTAATAATAATAAAAAAAATATTAAAAATATAAAAAATATATATATAATTAAAAAATAGTTGCCATTACTAAAATTAAGATTAACTCTAAGCTTATAATAAGGAATTATCATTAAGCAATTTATCTTTCTCTTATCTGTTATCATTATTTCCAATGCCTAAGAAAACACCAACTAACTTGAATGAAACTACCCACTCTGTATTAGGAGCCCATATTACCACTACAAGGGTCACACGATCTAACTCCCGACCAATATCAATCCCCTCAATCGAAGAAAGTTCCCCTTCATTTCCTACACAGCCTCCCACAATGGAGTCAACCAATGATTCTGCCACCTCCATGGTCACCCCGACTGTTAACACTTCCACGAATCCACCAATCATATTTAAAGCAAAAGATATTATGACATTCGTTAGCCACCTTCCGACTTTTGACGGTACTCCTAGACAACTGGACAGATTTATAACTAGCGTCGAAGAAATCCTTACGTTCATAAAAGATGCAGATCAAACGCCTTACGGACTGCTCACTCTTAGAGCAATAAGGAATAAAATAGTAGACAGAGCAAACGAGGCTCTAGAGCTAGCCAATACAGCACTAGTTTGGGATGATATTAAAAATAACCTCATTCGCTTATATGCAAGCAAGAAAAGTGAAGCTTGTCTGTTAAGTGAACTCCAAGCATTCTCTAACAATATGTCTTTAGGTCAACTATTCTTCGGTATCTCAAAAATTAAAAGTCAGCTATTTTCCATTCTGAAAAATAGTGGGCAAACAACAACGGTAGTAGAAGCAAAGAAAGTTTTGTACAATGAAGTATGTCTGAACGCTTTTATGAGCGGCCTAAGGGACCCATTAAAAACACTCATCAGACTAAAAAGCCCCAATACCATCGAACAGGCATACGAACAATGTCAGACTGAGCAAGCACTATATTATAATAGGAAATTCGAAAATATACCAGGGTGGAGACAAAATTACAACAGTACTTATAACAATCATAACAACTATAACAACAACAACTATAATAACGGTCGTGACAACCGCAAGCACCCTTACTCGAATTTCAACTCACATAGGAACTCTGATTCGTACAACAACCGGTCTGATCGTAGAGATTATTCAAATAACAATCGGAATTATGATAGACAATCTAACAAACCAAATCCATTTAAAATTGAAAACTCTAAGTCTCAAGTACTACACAATATTGAAGAGGAACAACAAGCTAGTGCCCCACCAGCAGGAGTAAATTTTCAAATACCTGCCTCGGGAACACAACAGGCTACATAACTCCCGCTACACATAGTTCATCCCTTCCTTTTATAAAAATAAATTTGCAGCATACAAGTGCCACGAAATTTTTAATTGACACAGGATCCACCAACTCATTTATAGACCCCAAATGCATTAACATAGTTGACTCGGTACATTTAAAAACCCCAATAAACCTTAAAACCGCATTAAATACATTCACGATAAACAAAAAAATATCTTTTCCATTACCCCTAGAATTTAAAACCGACGGTATCATGGACTTACTACTTTTCAAGTTTCATTCATATTTCGACGGCTTGATAGGTATGGATCTACTTTCACATTTCAATGCCAAAATTGATTTGCATAATTTACAATTTAATATTTTCAACGTTACTATACCTATATTAATGTATAATAACCGAACTTCAAATATTCTAAACATTTCCGCCCACACCAAAGCTATAATGCCACTACCCGTAGAAAACACAGACGGCGAATTTCATTACAATACTATTCAGATTGACAAAGACCTATTAATATCAGGTGGACTTTACCAGCAACCCGCTGTTATTCTAAACACTTTAAATTTTTCTTGCTTGCTCAGTTTTCATTTCAAATTAATTTCTTTAGGGACACTGTACTGTCACAAAATGTTTTGATAACAAGAATGGTAAATTAACAGTTATTCGGCGTTTTACCTGAATACATACTGATTTTAGTCTCGCTTTGAATTGATGTTCATAAATTTGGCAGTTTAGAATTGATCTTAAAACTGAGTCGCACGTGATGGAGCTAAAATCAAAAATTTTTTCGTTGCTGGTTTTCGAAAGACCTCAAAATTATTATTTTTGACTGATGAAAATCAGTTATTTAAGTTAAAAAGTGTAACAAAAAGTGGTACACGGTATATACGTTATATAGAAAATTGTGGTGTGACAGTTAATCTGTTAAACAATGTATGCAGCCAACTCAGTTTTGTCTACCATCATAGCCATGCGCCACCAGAAGACCTTATTAAAAGGCTTAAGCTTTTTAAATGACGTTCAAAATCCCACTGTGGAAGCAAAAAAGCCTAAAAAGAAAAAGTGTTAAAGAAATATTTGACGAAGCATGCCAGAATTCTAGAGAAGCTTCATCTTCGGTGCACTTCCTAAAGTTCGAAGACAACTTTATAATATTAGAAAAGAGAAAATGCCTAAAAATCCAACAACACCTGTCGAAACCAAAGAGTTTTTTGACAATAAGATTTATCTGGCGGAATATGGCTTATCCAAGCACAACAACCAACCTTTTTATAAACACACAATTGTGGAAGATGATTTTGCCTATTCTCTATTTGCATCGCCAAGTATATTGGAAATCATACCGAAAATTAAGGGCGAACGGTGTTATTTGATTGATGGAACTTTTGATATAGTGCCATCGTGCGGATATAAGCAATTACTTATAATTCATTTTCAATTTCTTCACCAGGTAAGTAAATATAAATTGCGTTTTTAACCTCATATAACATTTTGAAATTTTTAAGACTTTTCCATTCATCTTTATTCTGATGTCCAACAAATCCGCAGGAGCTTATCAACACCTTTTTGGTTTTATTAATCAAAATATTTTCAAATTAGGAGCCGCAAAGTTTTATGACTGACTACGAGCCGGGTTCCGAAAGGCATTGAAAACAGTTTTCCCATCTGCGATTCTAAAGGGCTGCTGGTTCCATTATTGCCAAGCTTTAAGAAGAAAGATTTTTAAAAAAAAAGGATTTGGAAAATTGTTAAAAAGAATCAGGAATGCTACATCTGGTTCCGGTCTTTTCAAATTTTGCCATTGGTTAAACCGAACCAAATTGAAGAAATGGTTTTGAAACTCAAAATGATTTTCAAAATCTACCCAAAGTCTGCCACAGTGATCTAAAAAAAATTCATAAAATATTATGAAAAGGAATGGATGATTAAGGTAAGAAAAAAGTTTTAAATATAACATAAAATATAACATTAAATCTTTTTAGATTACACCTTCCGCATTTTCGGTTTATGGAGAAAATATGAAAACTACCAGCTCTTTGGAATCTTTTAACTCCATATTAGCCAGAAAATAAAAAAACATGGAAATTTCTTTTGAATTTTTAAAAGCTTTGCAGGATACCGATTTTTGTACATCAGAAAAACTGAAGAACGCAACAGATGGGGTAATGGATGCGCTACCTAAAAAGCGAAAAATGCAACAGACCCGGGAAAACCGATTACAAAATTTAACAGCAGATTTAATGGTGGGAAACATATCACTTGAATATTTTTTTAAGTGCATGACCAATAGGCAAAACGATATTTTGGAGTGGGACTTAAAAACTACCTAAGGAAAACGAAGAAGTCGATGAGAGTGAAGTCGTCGAACAGGACGACTTGGAGGATCCGGACGATAATTTTGGACTCAGTCAAATGATTGATGTTTTGATGTGCATTATTTGCACCGAACACCCAAGAGATATCTTGCTCTCCCCATGCAACCATTTTAAAATTTGTGAGCAATGTTGCACAACTTTAATTGAAAAATCTAAAAAAATAAGTCCGAACTGCTCTGCCCATATTGCAGGCAAATCGTACAAAATAATTTAAAAATTTTTCAATAATTTTGTTAATTGATTTGGAAGTCAAATTATCCTATAATTCTTTGAATCATTTTTCAATGTCACTTTCAGAATTCACTTATTACATACTTAAGTTATAATCTCGAAAGGCAAGAAGCCTAATTAATAAATTGCATCTTTAAAAATTCTTCATTAACAAATTTGGCCTTTTAAATTTTTTTAGAAAATTGTCATTCATGCATATAGTGTGATCTGCTCCGAACATAGCAAACAGTGCCTTAGCAGTGGCTCACGTCACAATTTATTTTTGATATATATTGCGGGCGTTATTGCATTTTTTTGTGAAATAAGGCCCACGAAAATTGTGAAATAAGATTCGCGGGCCTTATTTCATTTTTTTGTGGTAATAACACCCGCGGGCGTTATTGGACTTATTTTGTGAAATAAGACCCGCGGGCGTTATTGCACTTTTTTTGTGTAATAACATACGGGGACTTTATTTCACAATTTTCGTGGGCCTTATTTCAATTTTTTTTTTTGTAATAACGCCCGCAGGCGTTATTGCACTTTTTTTAAGTGGAAATAAGGCCCGCGGGCGTTATTACCACGGGGCGTTATTGCAGCCACCCCTATTTTTATATTCTGTTCCCATGTCCGTAATGAACGTCTTCATTGGACCGTACTGCAGAATAAAAGATTCAAATATAGCTTTTGAGACTGTATTTGCATTTTTATTGGGAATTGGTATGGCAACTAAATATTTTGTTAAATCACAGATTAGAGTGACTGCATATTCATTACCATTTTCAGATTTAGGTAGTGGACCAATAGTGTCTACTATCACTCTGTCAAAAGCGTAAGTGGGTGTCTCTGTTAGTGAAAGAGGTGTTTTTGTATGTGTCGTTGTTTTAGACGTCAGGCATTTTTGACATTTTTTTATGTACTCTTTTATATGACGTGTCATATTTTTCCAATAATAATATATTTTAATTTTCGCTAGCGTTTTTGTTATGCCTGCATGACCTCCTTGAATTGGATCGTCATGGTATGTAAACAGTATCGCTTCTTGATCTTTTTGATCATATATTTGGGTCACCGGCTTGAGTAGCGCTACTCTTAATACTTTTAATAATTTATTGCCCATTCTTTTAAAAGAGTCCATTGAAATCGTTTCAAAGATCTTTTCGCTCGGTGCCACTTTGAGTTGGCTGATCTCGTGTATACCGGCTTGTGTTTCAAGCCTTTGGAAGAACTGACCTAAGTCTAGAATATAACTTTATTTCCACGTTTAAATAAACATTTTGATTCAGTTATTCGCAAGGTCACTACTTTTCGTATTTCGTCATTATTAATGACTTCGTATACGTTGGGCTTAGAAGCGTTAACAAGAGTTTCTTCTCGTTTATTTATATTTGTTTCTGCGCAGAAATTTTTCTGTTTACTTTGTTGTCTTGTAGTGACTTTAAGACGTTTGCTGACATATCCTCCAGCTCATTTATTGTAATACGTGACAGTGCATCTGCCACAAAATTGTCTTTTCCCTTTAGATACTCTACAGTCAAATCATATTCTTCTAATTCCAACCTCATGCGTGTCAATTTAGAACTTGGATTAACCATTGAAAAAAGATATGTGAGTGGTCTGTGATCGGTTTTTACTAGGAAGTGTTTGCCATAGATATATGGTCGAAAATGTACTATTGCCCAGTGTATCGCTGCTAACTCTTGTTCTGTTGTGCTCTTATTACTTTCACCCTTTGTGAATGATCTAAATGCGTATGCAACTGGAAGTTGAAGTCCATTATGGCTTTGAGTTAAAACTGCTCCGCATGCTTGCTTACTTGCATCTGTTATTATGCAAAAATTCTTTGCTAAAGTCAGGATATTGTAGCAAGGTTGGATTCATTAACGCTTGCTTTAAATAATCGAATGCGTTCTGGCATTCTTCTGTCCATTCAAAAGGAACATTCTTTTACATAAACTCGTTATGTGCCGTGAATAGTCGGCAAAGTTTTTTATAAAACGTCGATAGAAATTGCAGAATGCAAAAATCGTCTAGCGCTATCTGCATCTGTGGGAATTGGATACTTTGGATGACGTCATATTTCTTGTCATCAGGCAAGATTCCTTTATCAGTGCATTTATGGCCTAAAAGGTTACTTCATGCATGAAGAATGAACATTTTTCTGGGTGTAATTTCAGGTTATACTTCCTACATATGTCAAAGACGTTTGTTAAATTTTTAAACATATGTTTTTCGGAGCAACCAATTACAACCAAGTCGTCCATGTATAGGAAAGCTTGCGAAGGTTCTAATCCAGAGAATGCTATAGTCATCATTCGTTGGAATGAATTGGGCGCTATTTTTAAGCCGTATGGCAGTCGCGTGAAGCGATATGAGCCATTGCTCGTTGAAAATTACGTTATATTTCTAGAATTTTCATCAAGTTCTATTTGATGAAACCAGGCATTAAGTCTAGACATGAGAAATATTTTGCTCTTCCTAATTGATCGAGTATATCGTCTATTCTAGGGAGCGGAAATTTATCGGACAGTAGTTTTTTATTTATTTGACGATAGTCTATTACTAATCGCCATCTTTTATTATTAGAATCCGGTAGAGCTTTTTCGGAACAAGTAGCAGTGGGCTGTTGTATTCTGATACAGATGGTTCTACTATTTTGTCTCTAATAAGTTTTTGTACTTGGGACTTTATTTCTTCTATGTGGTTATGAGGGTTTCTGTAGTTTTTTATATAAACTGATTCATTGTCTTTCAATCTTAATTTTTGTTTATAAAATTATTTGTTGTAATTGATTCGGTTTCAAGTCCGAATACATCACTGTATTGTATGCATAATTTTTCAAGTGTGTTTTGAAAAGTGGCGGAAATTTTTTTTAGCCTTTGCCAATACATTTTCCGTTCTTTCTGTTTTGTCGGATTTAATGACGTTATAATTTTCTAATGATTCATATTCTATTTTATCTAGGTTCACCATTTGGTTATTTGCTGTTATATTTAGTAGTCGGACAATAGCCATGTTAGCTTTTGCTACCATATTTGCTATAAAATACCAGGTTGAATTTCCTGATTAGGTACTAATATATCAATATCAGACGGACTTATTGAAATTCTACGGATTACTTCGGATCTTGCTGGTAGAAGAGTTGTGTTATTTCCTGCATTATATGTAATTGGTACATAAATCGGATATTTTGAGTTATTGGGTCTAATTATTAACCAGTCCTCATTCGTTTTGAAGTCAAGTTGGCAATTATACTTCTTAATAAAGTCAATGCCTAGTATACCATCACATGGTATTGGAAATTTAAAAATAACAACGTGAAAATTGTGTGGTATTACGAATTTTCCTGTTTGAATTTCTGTATTGATCATTCCTATGGAGTGTTCGACTCCTTGGCCTATGCCTTGAATATTTATCTGTTGATTATTATCAACGTTCGTGGATTCTATGACATTTTCTTTAAAAGTGAAATGTCTGCTCCAGTGTCTATTAGAATGTCAAGTTTTTGTTTGTTTCTACATTCGAAAAATTTGCATATATATTTAGATTGAGATTGATCGAATAAACTAGTTTTGTGTATCTAAAGGTCCTTGTTGGTTTTCCGAAGAGCCTTGTGTAATTCGGACATTGTTGTTATTGTTATTTGTGTTGTTCACCGAAACACATTGGGATTGTTATTACGGTTACCAGTTACTCGGTTACTGTTTTTTAATTGTTAAATTGTAATTACACTTTATTATTGTTTCTATTCGTGAATTGTAAATTGTAAAATTCCATTATTGTTTCTGCCTCTATTTAAGTTGCCACTGACGGTTGGTTGTCGAGGGGCAGAACAATACGCTCTCGTTGTGGTTTTCCCAGTGCGGTACAGCTACCAACGAACTTGAGATAGCGTCGTTCATTGTGTTGAAAGTACCAGCTTGCATTATAAGCTTTACTTTCT
>JAEIFQ010000382.1:0-67885 GCA_018904025.1 Zaprionus vittiger | reverse complement strand
TACTTTACGTGATCTCAGCAGAATAAAGCTGCCTCGATACGTCTGTAAGAGTCAATACAATCAATTGGAAATTCATAGCTTTGCAGACGCTTCGAGTGACGCTTATGAATGTTGTATCTACGTATGTATACGGTATGAAGATGAAGTAGAGACAGTGTTGCTAACAGCAAAATCTTGAGTCTCTCCATTGGCAACTAAGACTATTCCTCGTCTTGAGTTGTGCGCTGCGCATTTGCTAAGCACTGTGTGGAATCAAATTGCCCCTCTTCTGTCCAAATTTAAAATAGACAGCGTCAACTTTTGGTCTGACTCTCAAGTAACCCTTTATTGGCTAGAAAAAGAGCCAGCGTCATTATCTACCTTTGTAGCTAATAGAGTTGCTGAAATTCAAGAGCGCTCTAATCATGTTGTATGGCGACATGTACCGACTGAGTTAAATCCAGCAGATATTGCATCTAGAGGTGCATGTATAGATGAGCTTATTAAATCATTATGGTTTAAGGGTCCAAGCTTCTTACGTGACTCTGCCGAGAATTGGCCACAACTTCATAAGTTTGAGATCTGCGCAGAAGTACAAAGCTCAGAAAACAAAAAATGTGTTTCAGTTCACAAAGTAGTTTATGAACAGGCAATATTAAATAGAATTTTAGAACTAATTGAACGACGATCTTCCTTCTCTAAAATTATTCGAATAGTAGCGTATGTTATGCGGTTCTGCTACAGAAATTATCGACCCAATTCTCATGTCGTGTCGGCCATTGAAAGAAGACTTGCCTTTTGGATAATAGTTCAAATAGTGCAAGAACATAGATTTCAACGAGAAATATTGTTGCTTGAAAAATCTCACGTTTTGCAGCCAAGTATTCAGTCGTTAAACCCATTTATGCATGAATTTGACGAATCTGGAATACATTTCAAAGTCATTCGTGTAGGTGGTAGGTTACTGCAGAGTAACATTCCCTACGATGCGAAATTTCCTCTGTTGTTGCCTCGGGATGAAACTTTCGTCAAGATATTCGTGCGCAATCTGCACATTAAAAATTATCACGCTGGCCCAAAAGCATTGATGGCACTTTTGAGCCAGCAAATTTGGCTAATAAACGCACGAGAAATGTGCTCAGCAGTTGTTCGCAACTGCGTGCATTGTTTCAAATATAAACCAAAATTACTAGGCCAAATCATGGGCAACTTGCCTGCCGACCGTTTAAGAGAAGGTCACCCATTCAGAGTTTGCGGTGTTGATTTTTGTGGACCATTTTATGTTAGCTACAGATTGCGCGGTAGACCCCCAGTAAAGACTTATGTCGCTGTGTTTGTTTCTTTCACGTCAAAGGCTGTTCACCTTGAACTCGTAGTTGACTTATCCACTGATGCGTTTTTAAATGTATTTAAAAGGTTCGCGGGCAGACGAGGACTCCTGGAGAAGATATACAGCGACAATGCGACCAATTTCGTAGGAGCGAGCAACGTGTTGAAGGATCTGCAAACAGCGTTCGAGAAGCAGAAGGTGGAGCTTCAGGACTACGCCGCGGAGAGAGGAGTGGAGTGTATCTTCATTCCACCCAGACCACCACACTTCGGAGGGCTGTGGGAGGCGGCAGTCCAGGCCCCGAAGCATCGGCTGGTGAGAGGGGCCGGCAACGCCAACCTCACACACGACGAGCTCAACACACATCTGGTCGACGTCGAAGCGCTGCTGAACTCCAGGCCACTGGCGGCCAAGAGCAGCAATCCCAACGACGGCGAGCCACTAACGCCAGGCCATTTGCTGCTGGGTCAGGCTCTAACCATGCAGCCGCGCGAATACGCGCCAGGAATGCCTTGCAACATGGCAAGCAATCCGTCTTTAAAGCGGTAGCGGCAGCTGTCGGAGCTCAAGCTGCGGTTTTGGCACAGCTGGTCCAGGGACTATGTCCTCAGTCTCCCGCAGCGATCACAATGGACAACAGAGGCCAACAACTTAAAAGGTGGGACGCATGGTGCTGATACACGACGACAACACGCCGCCCCAGAAATGGCATCTAGGGCTCGTCACCCGATTCATCGCGGGAGACGACCGCAAGGTTCGAGTGGTAGAGGTGCAAACCGCAACCGGCATCGTTAAAAGAGCCATTCACAAACTGGCTCCAATCCCATGGATCAAAGAACTGCAGTCCTTTAATGGTAGCGGAATGTTGAAGCGCTGCAGCTTTAACTAATAGATTAAATACTAAATAGATACTTTTAAACATACTTGTTGAATTACATTGAAATACATACAATACATACGGACTGCAATATACAATATTTGCGGGGTCAAAGGTGTTGTGCGACCTCGCTGTCTTTACCCACCCTACCATAATCTTCTAAAAAAATTATTGTATCCGAAGATACCCTAAAACCGTCCGACTATTAACTTAAGTTGCCATGTCTATCCAGAAAACAAAGTAATTTAGCACATCATTATATTCATTTCTATATTCATGTTTTATTCCTATAGCAAAGGGTGAGAAAATTGTTTGACATATTGATCTGCATGAATCTTATCAATGTAAATATTTCTCAGTTTACAAGTTTTCGTACCTATTTGGACAGATATAATATTTCCATTTGGTTACGAATTTATAGATTTTGTTTCGAAAAGGTTTGTATCTTATATTATAATATTATTTCATTCATTGTATCATTTCAGTTTACTATGCTTTTCAGAGTTGTTTTAAATTTTTCTATATATGGTAATTCATTTTTTTTCTTTCAGCTTTGTGTTTAAATGGCGTTAAAATGAGGCTTACATTTTGTTTGATTAAATGTTTTCTATGATAATTCAAATTTTTTTCAATTCAATTTATGTGGCACTCATTTGCTTTCAAGTTTGTGTTTAAATGGCTTGAAATGAGGCTTACAATTTATTAAGTTTGAGTTTATATATAAATTTGCTTGAAAACTTGATGTACTTTCTTTTTCTTAAACATTATTGGTTTTTTTCATGTTCTTTCATTGTGTGTATCAATGTGCAACTATTTTAATATTTAAATGGGTGTATAATACAGGACTTGTTTTTTTGTTTTTGTTTTGTTTTTATGTTTTTACAGGATAGAATTGTTGAAAAGTGAGCTTAAGAAAGTGTAGGAATAATATAAAGCCACTACACAGTTAATGCTGGTTAAAACAGCTTTTAACATTGGTTCTTTTTGGTGTTTTGTTTTTCATCTTTTTCAATTGTTTGATGTTGTTCGTAATAATTTTCTTTGCGTGATCAAAAGGATCAGCAGAGCATTTAAGAGAATAAAAGATTTACATACATCACAAGCCTAAGGACATGCACAATTGTTGTTATTTACTCACAAGTTAATTTGTCCAGCGTTGAAAGGCCTTCCAGCGTGGTGGTGATGCAGATCGTTGTTAGGAAACTTAAGCTTGATGATAAGTTAATTTTAAATTCTCTTTTTTTTTACAATTTTTAAGTTGTTGTGTTTTCTTGTTACATAGTTTTTTTTGTTTTATAATATGTTGTTTTCGTTTTATCCCTAGCGCACACTCAAAAATTTTAATTATAATGTTTTTTTTTTTAATTTAATCGCATTTAAAATTTAATTTGCACTCGTCCAATTTGGAACAGTTTTACACAAAGAAAGAAAAAACACAAGCTAGTTCCTTGATCTGTGGCTATGTAAATTGTTGAAAGTAGTGCAACGGGCTGCCGCAGATGATGAAAAGGTGGGAGAAAATGTATCCAACGGTGCAAATCCAAATGAAGAGTATGAATATTCCTACCAAGTACAGGCAAGACTGCAATGTCCCAAACGGAGACTGCGCATGCAACTGCAGAAGAATGCTCCACAGCCAAATAAGGCAAGGGACGGCTGCGTAGAGGTTACGCAATGCCGTGCAAAGGTCACGCAACGCCGTTGAGCTTAGGCACTCTATGCTAAAGTAAGCAGCACTGCCCTGAGCACTTTGACGGGCAGACAAAATTGTTGCACAGGATTGACAGGGCAGTGGATCAGCACAGTGCGTTCGACACACGACCCGCAGGGCAGTGGTATAGCGGACTATATACCGCAGTGCGATACAAAACGCATTTACCAACTGCCTGGACAGGGATCTCGTAATGGGAGAACTGTAAAGAATTGAACTGAATTGCATAATGGTTCCTGAGAAAAGCAAGGTCATCTGGTCATCCGGACATCCGGACATCAGGACATCCGGACATCCGGACATCCGGACATCAGGACATCCGGACATCCGGACATCCAGACAGACAGACATGGCTCAATCGAATCGGCTAGTGATCCTGAGCAACAATATATATACTTTATGGGGTCTGCCACGCCTTCTTTTGCCTGTTACATACGTTTGCACAAGTTAGTATACCCTTTTTTGACCATTTTCAATGGTCGAAGGGTATAAACAATATTTTATGACAGCTGCTGCTACTGGATGCGATTGTAAGCAATTTACTGATAATTCAAATAGGCATCTAATTGCCAAAAACGGTGCAGATGCTGTGCCATATGTTACAGTATTAAGTCTGTACGTTTGCACTGTCTGCGACCCTGAATCCAACAAGGCTCTGGCCACGTGAACTTGGCCAAATCGATCTTTGTTGAACTCTTGACTCATTTCTACAAAGTAGGGAAAGGTGAGACTTTGTGCACACCCGACACTTCGAAGCTTTACAATTTGAAACCATATGGCCACTATTTAAACAATTTATGCATAGTTTATTAGCCTTTACGAATGCAAAACGATCTGTCACAGAAATAGACCTAAAAGAGGGACACGAATCAATTTTGTGTTCCAGGCTCTGACAATAATTGCAACTGAATCCTGTTTTCTTGCTAGATTTCTGCAATTCTTGATTGCCGAAAGCACACGAAAACGAAGCCTTACTATGCCCCTTTGGATTATCTTTAAACTTGCCTTTCGCCTTCGTTGAGGGGCGCAATCAGACCAGGAAGACAGTTTGTCGTAATCAAGCTGTTCTTCGTATCTAGTCTTGGTCGCTTGGTCCACCTTAGACATGACCATATGGATAATCATAGCGTTGGCAATGTCCTTATTAGTTGCCAGCGACAACAGCGATGAATAAATGGCAGAAACTGTGTCAATAATTGATCGCAGTCTTCCTGGCGATGCCTTGGACATGCTTGGCAATTCGAACAATTGAGACACAGTATCAAAAAAAAGGAGGCATTTATTATCATACACAGCATCAAGACTCTCCAAAGCCTTTTGATAATTACTGTCTGAAAATTGAAATGGTTTTACCACCCCTAACGCTTCATCCGTTAGACATGATGATAGCAAGTAATTAAATTTTTCTACCTTTGATAGTGAATGATCGGCATCAGTCAATGTATTAAAAAGGCACCTAAAATTCCTATAAGCTGAATGTTTGCCACTAAATTTTGGAAGAGACATTTTTGGCAATTGAGCATGATGACTTGTACTAGCAGTGACAGTGCACACTTCAAACCTGTTTTGCTTAACAGCATTTAAAAACAAAGCTTTGGTGGCAACACACAAATCCTCAAGCGGCCCTCTTGTGACACCACTTGGATCATAACTCTCTAGTTGAGTTTGTAGGCCCATTGCCTTTCCAATATATCCGTCTAAAATCTCAAGACGACACTCGAGCTGTGTTTTTTCGAAAGATATTGTTTCTTGCACAAACGAAAACTTCATGCGCTTAATATCAAATTTCAGCCGATCTAATGCTTGAACCATTGTTGCCATACGCTTAGAGCTGCTTACTGGTTTGGAATCTTCTTCATTGCCCATGATTAGTAACTTAACTTTACTAGTTTATATCTTCCCACAATGCACGCAGTTGCGAACAACTGCTGAGCACATTTCTCGTGCGTTTATTAGCCAAATTTGCTGCCTCAAAAGTGCTATAAATGCTTTTGGGCCAGAGTAATAATTTTTAATGTGCAGATTGCGCACGAATATCTTGACGAAAGTTTCGTCTCGAGGCAACAAAAGAGGAAATTTCCCATCGTAGGGAATGTTACTCTGCAGTAACCTACCACCTACACGAATGACTTTGAAATGTATTCCAGATTCGTCAAATTCATGCATAAATGGGTTTAACGACTGAATACTTGGCTGCAAAACGTGAGATTTTTCAAGCAACAATATTTCTCGTTGAAATCTATGTTCTTGCACTATTTGAACTATTTTCCAAAAGGCAAGTCTTCTTTCAATGGCCGACACGACATGAGAATTGGGTCGATAATTTCTGTAGCAGAACCGCATAACATACGCTAATATTAATACTAATTTTAGAGAAGGAAGATCGTCGTTCAATTAATTCTAAAATTCTATTTAATATTACCTGTTCATAAACTACTTTGTGGACTGAAACACATTTTTTGTTTTCTGAGCTTTGTACTTCTGCGCAGATCTCAAACTTATGGAGTTGTGGCCCATTCTCGGCAGAGTCATGTAAGAAGCTTGGACCCTTAAACCATAATGATTTAATAAGGTCATCTATACATGCACCTCTAGATGCAATATCAGCTGGATTTAACTCAGTCGGTACATGCCGCCATATAACATGATTAGAGCGCTCTTTCAACAACTCTATTAGCTACAAAGGTAGATAATGACGCTGGCTCTTTTTCTAGCCAATATAGGGTTACTTGAGAGTCAGACCAAAAGTTCACGCTGTCTATTTTAAATTTGGACAGAAGAGGGGCAATTTGTTTCCACACAGTGCTTAGCAAATGCGCAGCGGACAACTCAAGACGAGGAATGGTCTTAGTAACAAACGGAGCGACTCTAGATTTTGCTATTAACAACACTGTGTAGCATACAACGTATGACGAGTGAGCAAATAAAGTGTAGGAATAATATAAAACCATTACACTTTTAATGCTGGTTATAAACAGCTTTTAACATTGGTTCTTTTTGGTGTTTTGTTTTTCATCTTTTTTTTTTAAATTGTTTGATGTTGTTCGTAAAAATTTGCTTTGCGTGATCAAAAGGATCAGCAGAGCATTTAAGAGAATAAAAAATTTACATACATCACAAGCCTAAGGACATGCACAATTGTTGTTATTTACTCACAAGTTAATTTGTCCAGCGTTGAAAGGCCTTCCAGCGTGGTGGTGATGCAGATCGTTGTTAGGGAACTAAAGCTTGATGATAAGTTAATTTTAAATTCTCTTTTTTTTTTCAATTTTCTTGTTACATAGTTTTTTTTTGTTTTATAATATGTTGTTTTCGTTTTATCCCTAGCGCACACTCAAAAATTTTAATTATAATGTTTTTTTTTTTAATTTAATCGCATTTAAAATTTAATTTGCACTCGTCCAATTTGGAACAGTTTTACACAAAGAAAGAAAAAACACAAGCTAGTTCCTTGATCTGTGGCTATGTAAATTGTTGAAAGTAGTGCAACGGGCTGCCGCAGATGATGAAAAGGTGGGAGAAAATGTATCCAACGGTGCAAATCCAAATGAAGAGTATGAATATTCCTACCAAGTACAGGCAAGACTGCAATGTCCCAAACGGAGACTGCGCATGCAACTGCAGAAGAATGCTCCACAGCCAAATAAGGCAAGGGACGGCTGCGTAGAGGTTACGCAATGCCGTGCAAAGGTCACGCAACGCCGTTGAGCTTAGGCACTCTATGCTAAAGTAAGCAGCACTGCCCTGAGCACTTTGACGGGCAGACAAAATTGTTGCACAGGATTGACAGGGCAGTGGATCAGCACAGTGCGTTCGACACACGACCCGCAGGGCAGTGGTATAGCGGACTATATACCGCAGTGCGATACAAAACGCATTTACCAACTGCCTGGACAGGGATCTCGTAATGGGAGAACTGTAAAGAATTGAACTGAATTGCATAATGGTTCCTGAGAAAAGCAAGGTGGATTCTTTACCTATGTATCTCTTAATTTCTTTCGGCAGTCTTTGGATTTTGAGTGCCAAATGCCCTTCCTTTGTTCGAAGGCTCCCTTGCAACGTCACTTCGGAATTTTATTTTTTTTTTCACTGAAACAAACGTACTTCAGTACGTTATTGAATTTATATAACTCACAAAAGATCCGCTGCGACCGCGTGTGGCGCTTATATAGTGAAAAATTTCAGCCATCGCTAGCTTTCTAGAAGGTATTCGGAGTTGGCGAAGTTGGCTGTGATAGCACTCCAGCTGATTAGTAAAAGCTTTAATTACTTTTACTACAGCCTCGAAGAGTAGACACTAATTAGATAAGCAGGTAGAATGATAACATTAGCACTGCCCTGATAAGAACCGGTGTTATCACAACTGCATTTCGTGTACTAAGTTTAGCACAGAGAATGTCTTATCAGCGTTGCACTGCTTTACATTTGGCTACAAGAAAGCTGAAGGTATTATTTTCGCTATTTGCAATAAACCAATAATGGAACGCATTGCAAACGCGGGCCATTACACTTGGCAATGTACTTTAATGGGCAACGTAAGTATGTAATAAATGCCGGTGCAGCCGAAATATTGCTGCCGGTCATGGTGAATTGATATGTATGTATGTATGTATGTATAGAATGTAAATAGGTGCACTGTTTGTAATTGTTTGTTCTTAATAAATTAATTTTATAAATCAAAAATAAATGGAAGATAAGTGTTATTTTTTGGTATTAAATCTGGATGTACAATTGCCGCTTCATGGTTTGGACCATGGCAATATACTTTAAAGGACAACGTAAGTATGTAATATATGCGTACATAAATATGTTGTGGAAGTGTACATATGTATGGGTTTGCATATATTAACATACAATTTTAATTTGTAGGAAGTAGGAGAAGGTAAATACATTTATGTGGCAGAGGTAACATAAATAAAAGGTGTGAGGCCCGTGTATTATATTTTTATACCCTTCGAACATTGAAAATGGTCAAAAATGGGTATACTAACTTTGTGCAAATGTATGTAACAGGCAGAAGGAGGCGTGGCAGACCCCATAAAGTATATATATTCTTGCTCAGGATCACTAGCCGAGTTGATTGAGCCATGTCTGTCTGTCTGTCCGGATGTCCGGATGACCAGATGAACATACAGATGTCAGCTATTATAAGAGCTAGAGTTACCAAATTTGGCATGAACATTTCTGTGTAGCCGGCGCAGATCAAGTTTATTTCAAATGTTGGATGCCACGCCCACCGCCCCCGCAAATTAATAATTTAATTTTTGAGCGCTATATAAAAGATACAACTTTCTGACTTTAACATATAATAAACTGAATGAAATATCTACGTATTCTCAAAATTGTAATCCGATCGGTCATTAGACACGGAAGTTATTTAAGAAAGTATGAGCATAAAACCAAGTGCTTGTGTCAGCTAACAAGGGAGGTGGGCGAGCGCGAAGCGCGAGCGCCATCTGTCGAGAATAATTTCAAAGTATGTGCATATGTTTATGTCTACATACATAGGAAGATAGGTCGAAGGGTATCCCACTGTCGCGTGCTGCGCGACTTTTGCTTTTCTTACTGGTTTTTGTTATATTTTTATTAAGTGAGCAATTTGCTTACCAATTTCATAACTCTTTCGAAACGCAGGAATTCAAATTTAAATTTGAATTCGAACCACGGTTTTCACCACACCCAGAGTCGCACTGATAATCGACCGGTCTGGCAACTCCAAATCGGCCGAACCGAAAAATCAGTGTTGGGAAGTGAAGTGGGGATATATCGATTGCCTGGGCCACCTATCGTGCTCGGTATTTTTCTCTTCACTAATTGAAAAGTGAAAAGCACGCGTCGTAAAAATTTCAAGCGGGAAAGAAATTCCCATAAAATTAATAAGTTTAAAAAGAAAAATTAAAAGGTTATTGCTGAAAAGCATCCCAGCGTGCAGCGCTATACTGTTTGTGGGTGTTCGAGACCAAATGTGAGTAAAAGCTTTCCAAATCGTTGTTTGGCAGCTTCTAACCTCGCTCTTGCCTTTTAGTGATCCGCGTGTGGCCAGAGGAGCACTAGCGCTTTCGCGCCTTTCTTCTTTGAATGCGGCAGTGTATGCCTGCTCCCCGCCATACTGTGCCACACGTCGCTCCTCGCTTCATTGTTATTGCTGCAGGCTAGTGGTTCTGGGGCACAATACATAGCTGCAGACTTATGGTGCTGAAGCACAATACATAGCTTTGTTTGGCTTTTGGGTGCCAGTGCCGCATCGATCACGTAGCCTATCGGTCTGGCTACTGGTGTCACAAGATCGCACGGTAGCAGAGCGTTTTGTTTGCTGTTTATCTTGGTGAGTTGATAGAAAATCGGTCTAGACAGCCACCTGACGTGCGTTTTCTCCCCCCCTCTTAGCACTATTTATTATTATTATTATTGTAAGGGAGTCTCACAGCAGAGAAGGGGCGAGGCACTGCGACCAGAATGATCTTTTGTGCCTATAATGCTCTCCCTATCATGACAAAAGCTGTTCTGCTTCTCTGATGAAGCATAACAGGTCTTTTGTCGAGGAACGGACAATGTGCTCGGGAACTGCGGTTTCCACGTGCAGATGTTTCCTCCTAATCCATACCAAGGCTGGACAATCACACAGGATGTGTTTTGTGGTTTCGTCGTCCTCTTTACAGAGCCTGCATTCTGCATCCGAGGACAGACGCATTTTTTTGAGGTGATAGTTCACCAAGTGGTGTCCACTAAGGTAGCCAACAAGGAGATAGAGATCTCTCCGAGAGAGTAGGTTTGTTCTTCGCTTAATCGAGGGATTCGTAAGCTCTCTAGCCTGCCTCATCCCTGGTTGGAAGAACCAGTAGCGTTCGGTCAGCCTATTCGCCCATGTTTTCACAAGGGATGAAATAGTTGACCACCCCACGCCGCAGAAGGGTTCGGGGCCATGCAGAGGGGCTGATGACCCCGCCCTCGCTAGCTCATCCGCTAGCTCGTTGCCCTGGAAACCAGAGTGTCCAGGTACCCATAGAAGGGTAACTTTGTTTCTGTTGGAAAGCCTCTGGAGACAGTTCCAACAGTCGGCCACCATACGTGAACCTATTCTTTTTGAGGAGAGGGCTAGTATGGCAGCTTGGCTGTCCGAGAAGATGTAGATGTTCGCTCCTCTGATCCCCTTCTCAAGGATAAGACGACAGCAGAACTCGATGGCATGAACCTCGGATTGAAAAACCGTGGGCCACTTGCCCATAGCAATCGAGGTTTTGGAGTTGGGACCATGTATCCCAGCTCCAACCCCCTGATCAGTCTTTGACCCATCAGTATACCAGTGTATACCATGAGGGTCACTGATGGGGTTGCCAGCATCCCAGTCCCTCCGGTCCGGGATGAGGGTTCTGAATTTTGCACCAAAGAAGAGTTCCTTGGTCATAGAATCTGATCTAGAGCAGATCTCTAAGCCAGGAATGTCTTTGATAAGTCTAGCATGCCCCGATTCGGTAGCTAGAAGCCCAGATTGAAGCTTGATTCTAAGAAGACTCATAGCGGCGACTTCTTGTATTTGAATGTGCAGCGGAGTCAAATTTAAAATTGATTCCATTGCTGCTGTGGGACAGGTGCGAAGTGCACCCGTCAAAGACAGGCAAAGCAGCCTATGCAGTTTAGTGCATTTGCTGATGGCAGTGACCTGCGTAACCTTAGGCCACCACACAATGGCAGCGTAGGTGACGATGGGTCTTACCATCATCTCAAATAACCACCGAATGGTGCAGGATTTGAGACCCCAGATCCTACCAAAGAATCTTCTGCAGGCCCACATGGCATGAGTTGCCTTTGATAGGGTGTTGTTTAGATGGGAGTTCCAGTTCAGTCTTTTATCAAGAGTTACCCCTAGATATTTAACCTCGCTGGAAAGTCCCACGGGAGAGCCGCCAATGTGCAATTGACCTATGTCAACGAGATGGCGCTTAGTGAAGGGAACGATAATTGCCTTTTGTGGATTGATGCTCAGACCTACATCTACGCACCATCTACTAACCGTGTTCAGAGCAGATTGCATCAGCTCTGTCACGGTGTTGGCAAAGTTCCCATTCACTATGAGCGCCAGGTCGTCAGCGTAGCCGATTGCTTCCACGCCCTGTTCCGCAAGAATACTCAGTAGTTCATCAACTACTAGGGACCAGAGTAAGGGGGATAAAACCCCTCCCTGGGGACAACCCTTAACCGCACTAATGAAAGCAGTCGTGGAGTCCAAGGTAGAGGAAATAGTCCGGTGTTTGAGCATAGCATCAATCCATCGGATTAAAGGACGGGCGATATTTCTGCGCTCCAGCGCAGCAGAAATAGACCCGTAGCCGGTATTATCGAAAGCACCCTCTATATCAAGAAAAGAGCACAGAGCAATGTTCTTGGATACGAGGGCTCTTTCGATTTTGCCCACTAGCTTGTGAAGAGCGACCTCCGTCGATCTTCCGGCAATATACGCAAACTGCGTGGGATGCAGAGGACATGTTTTCTGCAGAGAGCACCGAATGTGCTGGTCTACGAGCCTTTCCGCTGTCTTAAGCAGAAAGGAGGTAAGACTGATCGGCCGATATGACTTAGGCTGATCAGGGGGACGATTCCCTTGTTTGGGAATGAATACCACATTGACTCTCCTCCAAGAGATGGGTATGTAACCCCAAGTGAGACTAGCTCTAAGAAGGCCGACCAGCGGATCAAGAATATGATCCAGGCTGTTTTGTAGAAGAGCTGGAAAGATTTGATCGCCCCCTGGGGCTTTGAAGGGAGCGAAGGAATCTACAGCCCATTTGACCTTTTCAGGGTCGAAGATGGTTCCTGATAGACTGGACCCACGTGAGTCCGGTGACAAGGTGGCGTCATCATGACTGGATAGATCTGGGTTCGCCACCGAACCTGGGAAGTGGACTTGTAGTAAAAGGTCAAGTGCTTCCCTGCGATCTTGAGTATAAGAGCCATCTGCTCTTTTAAGAAGCCCTATCCCATTAGACGACCCTTTGGCCAATACTTTGTGGAGTCTCGCTGCCTCTGGCAGCGATTCGATACTACCACAGTAGCTGCGCCACGTATCGCGTTTAGCACGTCTAATGTTCTTGTTGTAGTTAGTGAGAGCGTCCCTATAGACATCCCAACTGACACGGTTAGATCTGGCCTTGTTGAATAGGCTTCTAACCTTCCTTCTTTGTGCAGCCAGTTCCTCGTTCCACCATGGAACTTTACGGTTAACCTTTAGAGTCTTCCGAACAGAGCTGTCCTCGAAGGATGTGATTAGCACATCTTGGAGCATGTTGGCAGCAAGTTCTATCTCACTGATAGAATTAGGGTTGCTGAGCAACGAGTCTGCTTTAAAAGCCACAGAGGCTTTGAAGAGTTCCCAGTTTGTCTTTTGGGACAGAAGGAGTTCTGGCGGATCTCGACTTGGCCAGGGAGGTCGAACCTGATGTGCTGATGGTCCGACAAAGTGGCTTCGTCTGTGACCCGCCAGTTGGCCAGCGAACTCACAATAGAGTTGCTGACTAGGGTAAGGTCCAGAACCTCCTCCCTAATGGCGTTAATAAAAGTTGGCTTACACCCTATGTTAGCAACATCTAATTGACAACACAATAGATACTCTAAAAGGGACTCACCACGTTTATTGACGTCGCTGCTTCCCCAGATCGTGTGATGCGCATTTGCATCACAGCCGATCACAAGCGGCTTGTTGTGCAGGCGGCAGAATTCCACTAGCCGCTGAACCTCTGTGGGGAGAACGTCATCCACGTCGCCCGGAAAGTAGGCAGAGGCGATCACTACCTCCCGGACACCCTCAGCCGTGGCTACCTCAATAGCCGTTGCCACCAGGTCTCTGTGGATGAAGTTAGGTAAAGGGAAGTGTCTCACATCGTTATTTACAACAATAGCGGTGCGAGGGGCACCACCCATACGGTCATATAATAACTTACATGATCCGCATGATAGTCCACGGATGTGGCCACCGATCAACCATGGCTCTTGGACGAGAGCCAGGTTGATTGCATCTTCACAGACGACCCTGCACAGGGTGGCGGACGCTCCTCTGGCGTGGTGCAGGTTCGCCTGGAGCACCTTAATGGCGCTCGGCATCCTCCTTAAGGGCTTTGGTGACAAGGCCACCTGCCTTGCCCCCCCGAGAGTCATTACCTCGGATGCCCTTCGGCAGTCTGGAGGAACTGCTCGGGGGAGGTCGCCTAGCGACCCCGGTCGCCTAGCGACCCCGGTCGCCGGAGGTACCCTTGCGGGTGGTTTCCGCACTGAGCTGGTGGTGGGCCTTGACGGGACAGGGGGGCGCCCGTTGCCAATCACCGGCCTCGTACGGCCCGTTGTGGGCTTGGGGGCAGTCACCACAATGACCGGGGGTTTGGGGATTTTGGTTATCAGCGCGACTGCAGCTGCGGCACTAGTGGACGCCACCGGAGCGTCAGCCACTGCTGCCGCCGCTGATAGGAGGGGGTATGGTTGGAGATGGGGAAGGGGTCAGGGCAGGAGTGGGAGAGACCCTGACGGCGGAATTGTTAAGGATAAGTTTTAACCGGTTGAAACGGTATTTAACATTACCCTTAAGTTCCGTCAGGGCCTTATACGACTGCTCGTCGACCATCATCGCGAGGTGCGTCGTTTTGCCGTTAAGGCTGTGTTGAACCACCCGCCACAGCTTCGTTGAGAAGCGTTCATAATTTTGGTGACACAACTGTTCCAACGCGCCCGCTTAGCCTTGGTTTCCGCGGGGGGCGCAGTGGCGATCGCAAGAGCCTCTGCTCTGCTCGAACCCTTTGCGAGTGCAGCTTTGAATTGCTTCTTCTCGCGGGTCTTCATTTTAACGAAGGCGTTCCCCGAATCCAGTCGCAGCGTCTGGATTTGGGAGCCTGCTTCCGTGAGGCCTGACCTCTGAGAGGCCACGGAGGCGTCGTCAGCAAAGCTGATCAGGTCACCGTCAGCTTCAGCGTCAGAGGACATCACCTCATCTACATTTTGCTGCGTGCCTAAACAGTTGTTGGACGAAAATGCAGCACTAGCGAACTCAGTGTCCAAGGGAGTTCGTGGCCTATCCGAGTCCCCCGAAATACTAGAGCCGAAACCCGTAGTATTGGGGGTGGAAGCCAGCAGCCCAATAGCTGCAGTGCTGGTGTTGGGGTCGGCTTGGGCTTCACCCTGGATTGATGCTATCAAAGCCGCATCAGACTTTTCTATTTTTTTTATAAGTTCCATAAATTGGTCCCACGAGTGAGCGGGAAGGGAAGGTCACCCACGACATAGCCCGCGTGCCGTGGGAAGTCTGAATGAAACTGGAGGGCGACAGGTATCCAGAGTCCGCATACTAGAGACCAGGCTACCCCCTGGCCATGCATCCATTAGCGTATGCTGTTCCGCCTTGGATTGGGGTGATTTATAGATTCACGATCTTCGCCCGACTACAATTAGTCAGCACCCCTAGCAGAGACATGACCGTACTAGGGGCCTGCTTCCAGCCGCCCTCACGTGGAGAGTATAGCCGCACTTCCGTCAGTAGGAGTAAGGACGGCACGTACCACAGCCAAAGCTATGGTTACATTTATTTCCCCTTACTGCCTCTGACGGCTGACGGCCTCTTAGCACTATATGGTTCCCCAAATTTTTCTGGTGCTAGCAGGGGTAAATCAGGAACTGTTGCGAGCAGGGACTAACTCAACAACACTGTCAAACACATACTCACACGTTTAACATTTACAAACACATTCACGTATATATACACACTAATGGTATAGACGCACACTTTCGTACTTACAGTACACATACACACAATTCACTTTTCATTCATTTATTTCATTCTTTTAGTTACTTATTAGTTTCAAAATTGTTATGTTATAGTTTTTTTATTTCGCTTTCATTTCAATTAATTTGTTCATCCATTTTGATTTCAATTTCTCTTTTTTATTCATTCGTATACACACTGACATAAACCTTGTAACGTAAATAAAGATAAACAAAAGTGATAAAAACCTAAATAAAGCAGGGATTGAGTGAAAGGACGGTAGATTTTTTTTGAGTTTGACTATTCTTGGTGTTGTTATTGTTGTCATTATTATTTTTCAAAAACAAGTCGATTACATACTCCCAAACTATCGCCTGCCTATCACTAATCTCCCTATTATAGGAACAAAAAAAAACTAGCGAGACCAAATTAGAAACAAATAGAAAATAAAATCAAATTTAGTAAAATTAATTTAAGAAAAAAAAAAGACAATAATCAAAAAGGATAAAATATTAGGGAAGTAAGGCTAGATTTTTTTTTAAATTATCATGCAGCATGAAGCTGCATGAACTATATTTGTATGTTTGTAAATGACATTAAAGAAACTTAAAATGGACTAAATTTAGTTTTTTTGAGGCACTAAGGGCGATAGCATAACAGCAATATGGGAAGTATCGGTATTTCGATATCGGTCGTACATGGCTGGGTGGGTGAAGAAGGAGTGCATTACATCTAGCTCTCCGACTAGATCGTTTGTTAAAGGTAATCCGTCCGTTTATTTTGGCCTTCCATTTTCTTGCCATTCCCCCTTCTAGTAGTCCTATAACCTGTCGATATTTTCGCGTGACGTCGATAACCGAACCTGCACACAAAACCCCGCCAATTTTCTCTGAGCTTAGCCGGCTGTACCTTAGACAGGGTGTGCAGGGGAAGTTACTGGACTTCGGTTGTTACAGAAATTGGCGCCCAACGTGGGGCAGAAAAGGTTCCACTCGGCTTTACCCTTTCCTTTCCCTTCTTTTTTCCTAGGAACCCAAAATCCCTCCATTTTTATTTTTTGATTCAGCCGATAGTTATATGCGATCTGGAACTGCTGGTTATTGTGGTGGATATCGGATCCAGACCGATTGCATATAGCTATCCGAGTTCGATAACACAGGCCCACAAAAAAAAAAAAGTTGCATGATCTGGGTAAGCGGCATATGCAGTTATATGTATTTTGGGTCGCTGAATTCGAATCCGACGTCAGAATTTCGCCATCACGTCTGAACTTTGACATAACCTCACAAAACTGAAAAACCTTAAAATATCTCCCAAAAGATATGGAATCCTGATCTGAGCATGCAGTATATGTGAAACCTCACAAACCTCTAAAAACTCGAAAAATTTTGGAAGCCCTAAAAAATAATGGAGGGTCATGATCGGGTCATGGGATATATGTTTCTATATGTTTTTTGGCCTTCCACATTGAGTTTGGCGCATTAAAATATATATACGTATTTGTGTGCACAATTGCAACTAAATGTGACCCAATCCGTTCGAGATACTCGAGATGATCCTCGTTACGGGGAGGAAGGTGAGACAGCACCATCAGTTCGCCGCACGAGCCACGCTTCGAGGCGCGACGAAAGTTTTGGGGCCGGGCAACATGGAGTCCGTGCCTCCTTCGGTTGGTCGGAGATTGATCGCCCAGATAGAAGAGCCTTAACGGCAACTTCTCATTATTGTCGCAATTTGCCCATCTTTTGTTCTCTGGGCCAGCACTCGCTTTTTATTGGAGACTGCATCGCACGGTTCGCGATCTGGACTGGTACGAGTTGTGTAGAGTAGTTGTCTGAAGCAGAGGTATGCGCTGATCACTCTGTCGACAATTCCAAATGTTGCAATTGTGAAGAGGTAGGCCATCGCTACCATGACTGTCTTCAGCCGAGGCGCGTCTTTTGCTACGGATGTGGGGCGGTGGATGTTTACAGGCCGAATTGCGATCGTTGCAAGTCCAGGTCGGAAAACCAGACTCAGGATGCTCGCAGACTTCCGAGAGGCGACATCCGACGTTAATCTCAAAACCTGCAGCGCCACTTTAGCCTACCAGACTTTCCATTTCACTAGACATGACCAAAATACCGGATTTGACAATTCAACAGCATTTTAAACCATTGTACCGCGCTGTCGGCGTAGCTGCCCGCGGCATGATGTATTTAGGATGTGTTTATGTATATGGAGTATATAGCTGAGAAGCAGCGTTGAGAGAGTACGCGCATGTATATATCAGCGGTTGGTTAGCGTGGGATCGCTGACTCTGCAAGGTGAGATTTTGTTTAGATGCGCGGAAGCTGAACGCAGTGTATCCTATTCCAATCATGGATGGGCTCCTTAGCAGACTCCCTCCAGTACATTGTATCTCCAAGATAGATCTTAAGGATGCATTTTGGCAGAACTGTCTGGATCAGGACTCTCGCGCTAAGACTGCTTTCACGGTACCCAATAGACCATTGTACCAATTTAAGCGCATGCCTTTTGGATTGACCAACGCTCCTCAAACGATGAGTCGCCTGATGGACATCGTGATTCCTTACCAGTTGAAGTCGCATGTCTTAGTCTACTTGGATGATCTTCTGGTGCTTTCTTCAAGTTTTGAGGAACACCTCATCCATCTGACGGAGGTCGCAACTCAGCTGCGTAAGGCTGGACTGACTATCAACGTCCAGAAGAGTCAGTTTTGTCTGAGGAAGGTGGATTACCTTGGATTCGTTGTGGGCGAAGGAACGCTTCAGGTCAATCCAGGCAAGATTCGCGCGGTCGAGGAGTTTCCTGTTCCGAAGACGCAGAAGCAGCTTCGCAGGTTTTTAGGAATGACTGGCTGGTATCAGCGATTCATTCCGAATTATTCGGACGTTATTTTTGCCCTAACGGAGCTTCTGAAAGGCAAGGCATTCCAGTGGAACGACCGAGCTCAAGAGGCTTTTATTAAGATAAAGGGGTATTTGTGCTCTGCTTCTTTTCTAGTTCATCCGAACTATGAGAAACCGTTTGTTCTACAGTGCGACGCATCCTTGCATGGTGTTGGAGCTGTCTTGGCGCAGTGCGACGAGTCTGGCTGTGAGCGACATATCGCTTACATGTCCAAGAAGCTGAATAAGGCTCAACGCAACTATACAGTAACCGAACTCGAGTGCTTGGCGGTAGTTCTTGCCATAAAAAAATTCCGCATGTACATCGAGGGTCATCCGTTCAAGGTGGTGACAGACCACGCAAGCTTGCGCTGGCTGATGAACCAGCCAGATCTTAGCGGCAGACTGGCTCGATGGGCGATCAAGCTACAAGGTTTCTCGTTCGAGATCGAGCACCGCAAGGGGAGTGAGAATGTGGTTGCGGATGCGTTATCCCGTTCTTTCGAGGAAGCAGAGATTTGTATGTTAGACACGGAAGTCCTTAGCGAAATCGACCTAAACTCGGAAGCATTCCAGTCAGGGGAGTACCGACGGTTGAGGGAGAATGTCCGGTCCACCAAGGTACCTGATTTCCAGGTGTTGGACGACTATATATACCATCGCACGGAGTTTCCTGGAGGCGACGTTGGTACGGACGACGTCTGGAAATTTGTAGTTCCGGAATCTTTGCGGGAAGGCGTTATCACATCCGCACACGACCAGCCTTCTTCTGCCCATTGCGGCATGGCTAAGTGTGTCGATCAGATCCGCCGTAGATTCTTCTGGCCAAGCATGGTAGTACAGGTGAGGGACTACATCCGGAATTGCGAGGTTTGTCGGACTACGAAATATCCTACAGTGGCGTTTAAACCACCCATGGGAGCTCGGGTAGTAACCGATCGACCATTCCAGCTTCTTTACATTGACTTCATCGGTCCGTTTCCAAGGTCGAAAAAGGGAAACATTGGGATTTTCATTGTACTAGATCACTTTTCCAAGTTTACCTTCCTGAAATCAGTAAGGAAGTTCACGGCCAAGGTTGTGATAGACATCCTTGGAGAAGAGATCTTTTCGTGTTTTGGAGTACCGGAAGTAGTCGTGAGCGATAATGGCACTCAATTTAAAAGCCATGAGTTCTCGACTTTTCTGACTAAGTTCGGAATTCGTCACATCTGCACGGGTGCGTATGCTCCGCAGTCGAACGCAGAGGAGCGAGTGAATCGCTCAATCAATGCGGCTCTGAGAGCATATGTGCAGGGTGATCAAAGGGAATGGGATGTAGTTCTAAGTAGCATCAATTCGTCGCTACGAAAAACCTTGCATCAGTCCATCGGCATGTCACCATATCTGGCTGTCTTTGGGCAACACATGATGTCGCATGGATCTGATTACCAGTTGCTAAGAAAGCTTAGCATGCTTGGCGATGCCGAAGCGAACGTGGCAAGGCCGGATAGTCTGCAGTTTATTCGCTCGTAGATTGATAAAAATCTTCTCAAGGCGTTCGAGCAGAATCAACGTACAGCGGCAGCAAGTCAGTCGCACAACGACAGCGGAACGATGAGCATGGGTGCGATTCTTTGCGCTGTGCGATCGTTTCATTGTGTGCGTATATGCATGCACAAGCTAGCGTATGAATGTATGCGTTGCTTGTGAAGTTCGACAACAGGCAAATGCTTCGGCCAGCGCGCTGGCAGCCTGAAGTCAATTTTCTGTTTCGTCGAGAGCCAAGAGACTGAAGCACAGTGGGCGAAAATGGTTATCTTGCGTCGAAACTTTTATAGCTTCGAAAACATATGGCTTGACTTATGGCATAATTTTATTTAGTTAATACATATTGATGTATTCCGAATTTTTTAGTTTTGGCTTATAAATGTTGTCAAAATTAGTACAAACATAAACAAAAAAAATTATAGTTGTTGCATAACTTCTTTTCGATATTATAAATTTGATATACAAATTATAATAGAAATATGAATATTTAATCTATCTACTCAATAAATTATAAATGAACATGTTTTCAGATGTTGAAAGTTATTGCCGCCAAATAACCATTTTTTTCCCACTGTGCCTCAGTCTCTTGGCTCTCGACGAAACAGAAAATTGACTTCAGGCTGCCAGCGCGCTGGCCGAAGCATTTGCCTGTTGTCGAACTTCACAAGCAACGCATACATTCATATGCTAGCTTGTGCATGCATATACGCACACAATGAAACGATCGCACAGCGCAAAGAATCGCACCCATGCTCATCGTTCCGCTGTCGTTGTGCGACTGACTTGCTGCCGATGTGCGTTTCTAACGAAGAGAGCCCATCGCTCACACGTGACACACTTCGCCTTCGGGGGTCCCAGTCTCCGCATTACGTTAGATGAGTAGATTCCGCTGTTTGAGTACTCTATATGTTCGATGCTTAGTGCTAGAATCCAAGTCAACTTCCATTGGGTTACAAGACACTCCAGATTAATCCAAATGAGCTTGATTAATATGGTTGGTTAATTCCAGCCACAGGTCACTCTCAAGCGAAGATTAACCGCACCAAATATGCAATACTCAATGTATTGTGAACGCAATAAATGGAACTGGGGTGATACCGCGAGCAGCCAAGCAATTTTAAAAATTTTATTTAATTATAAAATGTTTTAAACTTATATACGCAACCAGTTCAAAAGACACTCTCCGATAGTCTCTGCTCGGGCGCCATGATCAAATTTCAAAACCAAAAATTAAAATAATACGGGATTGTAGTACGTTAAACTAAATAAGCAATTTAATTATTGCTCTTTTTTAATGGAACTTCGCGGAAAGTGAAAATTAGATAGGCTGCTGCGGATTAAAAAGAACACCACCAAGTTCAATGATCCAAATGAGAGTAATTCTATTTTTGACAAAAGGAGAAGGCAAGGGCACAAAGTAAAGACTTACAGCTAGCTTATGCTAATTAACAGCGTTTCATTATGTATGTTAGAGTGACTTCACGTTATACGTATATATGTATACTACTTAAACACAAAAAACTACTATGTACTTACTAGAAAAAAGCTACTACTTAATATAAAAGGCTAATACTTAATATAAAAGTACATTTTTGTTATACTAGAAAATGACTTGGATCCAACAATATCCTCTGCCAGCGTATAACATTTTATTTGACATTTTTATTTTATTTTTTTTATATTTTTCAGAACAAACTGGCGTACTAATCAAATGACACCTATTCTTTATACTGAATTGGAAATGGATTTCAATAGTGGCTGTTATATAAAACCAAGTCTTGATATAATGCAAAATGACTTTAATAACGCGGTTTTATGCTGCACTGAAATAAATTTATTTGTCTCCACTTGGGGAAAGCAGGCAAAGACTCAAGAGCGAAACGATAGACGTGTTACAGCAGGTGAGTCCATACCCACCCGATATAACTTACCCTTCATACAAAATTCTGTTGCCGTCTTTAAAACTATTGTTTGATTTTTATCTCTAAACCTATGTGTTATGACGTACGCATGATAATTCGTCGCAACAGCGTGCAAGCAGAACGCTGTTCAGTTTCATGTCTGACATCTACGCAACTGAGGAAGAGAAGACTCTGGCTGGCAAGACGCTGACAGAATAATATTGGTAGAACTTTATTTTTAACCTTGAGTGTCACTCTCGGGCTGAAGTGAAGTGTGTAAGGATGTTTTCTCAGGCTGGGGTACATATCTGAGTCTCGCCAGGGTCTCAGAAAATTTATAAATACTAGGACTACTATGACTTTAGCAAGAGAGGCTACTAGCAGGTCATACCCTACTAGGATATGTACAGGGTATAGGAGACACACATGGTCCACATCACGCACGTGGGCTCGTTGACCATGTGGATTTCCACATTGATTTTACCACCACGTGGTCCTGTTGGGGCTTACGTGCATGTGTCGCGTGTCACGCTTGCCTGGCTGGCGGCATATCGTGAAGAACGCCCGTGACCGTAGATACTCTCGCCTGTACTCCCACGGGCCGCTCAGTGGTGTATTCCACCACGCCGCAAACTCGTTAGGGTACACGCTCACGCACCCACTTGCCAACTAGCGTTTCACTCACGACACGGACGGTGCGCTCAGAATCGCTTACTGGCCAGCGGAGCACCGGCATACCAGAAAAAGCGCGACTCTGCGACTACACACTCACACGGGCACACACGTACACGACACTTTCACACAATGCTCTAGAGAGGAGAGAACTTTTCACTGGGTATTTTAATAATCACGGCTGGTTTTGTTTCATTGTATTAATAACATGGTTTTATTTTATTTCAATAGCTTGTTGTTTCCTCTCACTAGTTCTTATTCTAGGTAGTCCCTGCCTTCCTGCCTACTTCGCACCATTACGAAGCTCGAAAACTGAGCTCTAAATATTCAAGTTTTACTGTTCACCTTGACTCTCCTGCGACAGGATTCATCTTCGTCAGTAAAGGTCCTTGGGCTGGCACTGGACTTATACTTGCACTTGCACTTGTTTAATTTCCCCGGGGGAGAGCTTGCTGCCGGCTTTTTTAGCTGGTCGCGATCGACTGTCCTGTGACCTAGATTTCGCAGCTCTCATTTCGCTGTTTGCGCTTCGCTGCTTGCCTGGCGCCGCTGCCTGTCTATGCACACTCTCTGGGTACCGAGGCACCGTTACATGGGTGCGCACTGTGCTCACGCTCTGGGTACCGGGGTACCGTAACTTGTGCGTTCGCTACGCTGACGCTCTGGTTACTGAGGTACCGTAACTTGTGTGTGCGCAAGCTCTGGGTACTATAGTGGAGGCACCGTTACTTGTGCAGGTGGTCGACTGTGCACCAGCTCTGGGTACTAAGCATGGGTGCCGAATATCTGGAGTTTCCCTACGTTGTGTGCCCTGTTCCTTATGTTCTGCCTACGCCCTTGCCTTTGCCTATGCTTCTGCCTCAGTTTAACAAAATACTGCGGGGTATATTAGACTTAAAGATACCTTATATTTATTTAAAAACCAGTAAGAAAAGCAACAGTCGCGCAGCACGCGACAGTGGGATACCCTTTGACCTATGTTCCTATGTATGTAGACATATACATATGCACATACTTTGAAATTATTCTCGACATTCAGTTTATTATATGTTAAAGTCAGAAAGTTGTATCTTTTATACAGCGCTTATAAATTAAGTTCAAAAATTAAATTATTAATTTGCAGGGGCGGTGGGCAACATTTGAAATAAACTTGATCTGCGCCGGCTACACAGAAATGTTCATGCCAAATTTGGTAACTCTAGCTCTTATAATAGCTGAGATCTGTGTGTTCATCTGGTCATCCGGACATCCGGACAGACAGACAGACATGCCTCAATCGACTCGGCTGTGATCCTGAGCAAAAATATATATACTTTATGGGGTCTGCCACGCCTCCTTCTGCCTGTTACATACATTTGCACAAAGTTAGTATACCCTTTTTTGACCATTTTCAATAGTCGAAGGTTAATAATAAAAAATAAATAAATAATCCGTAAGCGAAAGAGACGTTCTGTTCGATGTAAGATCGCTCAAACATATGTTTTGATATATTTATTTTTATTTATTTGGATTTAAAAAAAATTCATGAACTATTGTGTTTGTCGGAACGGAAATGTGTGTAACAAGCAGAAGATGGCATCTCCCGACCCCATAAACTATATAAATTCTGAATCAGTATCAACAGCAGAGTCCATTGAGCCATGTCTGTCTGTCCGTCTGTATGAACACCTAGATCTCAGAAACTATAAGAGATACAGCAATCTAATTTTGTGACAACATACGTGTAAATCCGGGCTTCTCAAAGTTTTTGAACACGCTCCTTCCCGCCTCTGTAAATCAGTAATAAATATTTAAAAACCATTTTGAGTACTCTCTCTTTCTTTTTGCTCTTCGTTGTCTCCTACATTTTAAAGGCATATTAATTTTCACAATCATGGTGTCGTGCTCAGCAGCAATTTGCTTAAGTTCTTCTGAACCCAATGCGGATTACATTGGTTGCTGGCTCTGGGATAATTTTTGTCACTTAAAATGCTGTGGCCTAACTGTGCGGGTTAGGGACGCCGTCCACGCCAATACTGGTCTCAGATGGTCGTGTGAAACGTGTCGTGTGGCTGAATCCGATTTACGGAAAATCCATAAAAAAACCAAACTTGGGTTTTATAAGATACGCACAGCTTTCTCTAATCTCCAATCTGAATTTTTGGAGATGGAGGCCAAATTTAACGCCTTTACGGTTCCTAGCAAACCATAGAAGATGTACAATCGTACATCCTAGCAAGGCTGCCTTTAAATAACTTTACAGTTGAAAAATTCAATTTCAAATTTAAGCGCGACATTTCTTCTTTCAAAATTAGTCTCCCAGCAGAACAGTTTAAAGACGTTTGCGCTACTTCCTTTTGGCCGCCTGACCTTATTGTTAAGGAGTTTACTCCTAAAGAAAAAAGCCGAACTGCCGTTAACCTTCCCACGCTGGCCGTAACTTCGCCAAAAAACTCAAAAAATTCAAAGTCTTCAAAAAACTGAACTTTTCATTTCTTCATGCCTCTGAAAATGTTATTGGTCCAACAAAAAAACTTTCTTCTTTAACTCTATCCTATCAAAATGTTAGAGGTCTCTGTAGTAAAATCTCTAGTCTTTATCTTAATAGTCTTGCCTTTTCTTCCCAAATTATTGCTTTTACCGAAACCTGGTTACAACCAGAGATTCTAAGCTCTGAAGTCTTTCCAGATAGGTATACAACATACAGGCTTGATCGACCTGACCGACGAGGTGGTGGAGTACTGATTGCAGTAGACTCCAACATTAAGTCGGACCTCTTACAACCGGAGTTTCAATTTAACATTGAACTAATTTGTGTAAAACTACACTTTCCCGGTTTTTTCATGTATATAACCTGCTCCTATATTCCGCCGTCATCGGAATTATCAGTCTACTTGCAACACTTGTCTGCAATTAAGACTATTTTTAACCTGCTATCAGACAGAGATCACTTCATAGTCCTGGGCGACTTTAATATCCCAGAATGTAATTGGACATCTAGTGCTGAAGGAAACCTCCTCTTGCCTTCCCGGCAACATGACCTATTTGACGGGTTGTTTGACATGTCTTTGTCACAGGTCAATCATGTCAAAAACTCTCTGAACAGATTGCTTGATTTATGTTTCACCTCTGATCCTTCCAAGGTGATTGTAGACAGGGTACAACCCCTTTCCCTACCGGAAGATCCTTATCATCCTACTTTCGAAGTGAATTTCGACTTGGGTATTAGTATTGTGGATAAAAGTGAAAGGCCGCGTAATCGCGTGCGCTGCTTTAAGAAAGCAGACTTTGAAAATTTAAATTCTTTAATTTCTCATTGTGATTGGTCTGATTTCTATGCATCAACTGATATGTCAGTTGCAACTAATATCTTTTATAACACCCTAAACTCTGTTTTTGATATCTGTGTTCCGTTATTCTATCCGTTATGCTCAAGCAAACCCCCTTGGTTTACAAAAGAGCTGTCTCGCTTAAAAACTTAAAGAGTAGCTTATTCAAGAAATATAAGCAAAGAAACGCACCGATTGTCTTTTCCCGCTACCTAACTGCTCGGGCAAATTTTACCGTGCTTAACGCGAAATGTTATAAAAACTATTTGACCAGATGTAGGTTTCAGTTTTTTCAGAATCCTAAAAAGTTTTATAGTTTTGTTAACATGAAGCGTAGGTCAGCGGTCTTTCCTTCTAAACTTTCGTTTGATAACGCTGAGGCGGACACAGATCAGGCCATGGCCGATATGTTTGCTAAGTTTTTTCAAACAACTTATTCTTATTCTACGCCAAGCATTCATTCTTATCCATATAGTGTACCGAGCTCAAATGGCATCTTCACACCGTTACTGAACGAAAGTTCACTTTTTAAGGATCTTAGCTTAGTTAAACCAGTCTTTTCACCAGGTCCCGATGGTATCCCCGCCTGTGTACTTAGATATTGTGCCAATTCCTTATGTAAGCCATTGCTCAAATTATTTTCGCTGTCCTTAGACACCGCCTCCTTTCCTTCCATATGGAAGGAATCATTTATTATCCCTTTACTCAAAAAGGGCAGCAAGTCTGATGCAAGTAATTATAGAGGTATCTCTAAATTATCGGCTATACCTAAATTCTTCGAGAATGTTATAACTCCTCACTTGCAACATTTTAGCAGATCCGTTATATCCCCTTTTCAACACGGATTCGTAAAACGTCGTTCTACCACGACAAATTTGCTTGAGCTGACATCCTTTGTGGTAAAAGGATTTCAGAAAAATCTTCAAACCGATGTCATTTATACTGATTTCAGTAAGGCATTTGACTCAGTCAACCATTCTCTTCTTGCACATAAAATGAATCTTCTCGGTTTCTCACCAAAACTTCTTAGTTGGATTGTGAGCTATTTGGGTGACAGAACCCAACGAGTCCTCTTTAAGAATAATCTTTCTTACCCCGTTCATGCCACATCTGGTGTCCCCCAGGGAAGCCATTTAGGTCCCCTGCTTTTTACACTTTTCATCAATGACCTTCCAACGGTCATACTTAACTCCCGTACTCTCATGTATGCTGATGATGTCAAGCTCTGCTTTCAATTTAGAGGCGACTCCTGTCATTTACGCCTTCAATCTGACTTAAATTGTTTCTATTCTTGGTGTCGTGCAAATCTCCTTAATCTGAACAGCTCCAAATGCAAGCTGATGACATTCTCACGAGCCTGTCCAAAGTACGTATCTTACTCTCTTTGTGGTTGTACCTTGGAAAGAATTTCCCTGGTTGATGATCTAGGTGTCCGTTTGGACCGCAAACTCAAGTTTTGCGAACATATATCATCAATGGTTAATAAAGCTATGGGTGTGCTCGGCTTTATTAAGAGATGATATAAGGAGTTCGACGATCCTTACCTAACTAAGACTCTTTTCACCTCGCTTGTTCGTCCAATTCTAGAGTACGGATCATGTGTCTGGAGTCCTCAGTACACAGTTCACAAGGATCGCATTGAATCCGTACAGAAAAACTTTTTAATATTTGCCTTGCGAGGCCTTAACTGGGATGTAAATTCAAGACTTCCTTCCTATCCTAGTAGACTTTTGTTACTAAATCTGCCTTCCCTAGCCAATCGTAGAACTATGCTTGGTGTTGTATTTATTTATAACCTTATACAAGGGGACATAGATAGTAACGACTTACTTAGTCGACTACACTTCTCTGTCCCTGGTAGAATCACCCGTAATTATCTTCCACTAAAACTTTCCAATTGTAACTCGAATTATGCCCTGCATGAGCCTTTCAGGGTATTATGTTCGGACTACAATAAACTATATTACATTGTTGCTAACAACAACAATAATTCTGTATCTTGCTTAAAAGTACAAATCCTTACCCACCTTTCTAGTAGCTAGTTAAATATATACTTATCTTCTTTCTAGTAACATTAGTACTTTTTAACTAACTGCATGTTTGAACATTCTAATCGCTATTTTGATTAGGCTTTGCTTACTAACACTAACTCTCCTGATTGGGTTTTTTTTTTGGGTTTTCCCCAATCCTCTGCAACAAATGTTGGATCGGCTCTTTCATTTTCTTATCCCAATGTCAACTCAATTCAATTAATTTATTTTTCTTTCTTTTCTCACAGTTAAGATTTTACTTTTAACTTAAAATTATGAATTATAACTATTAACTGATTTATATTCTTTACTTTTACACAGTCGACTGACCTTAGTCCGACTATAAACTAATTAAATAAATAAAAAATAAAAAATAATATTAACCCAACAATCAATGTTGTATATCTTAAATGACAAATAACTTGCCACGGGCGTTATGTAAAACTTTCATTTAAAACGGACTATAAGTACCGATGTTCAAATTTAGCGTCAGACAAACAGCATATTATTATATTTATTGTATAGCAACAGAAATGGTTTACAATGAATCTTTCCAACCAGTGAGGCAATGACTGAGTGGTTAAAATGGCGGACAATCACACAGGATGTGTTTCGTGGTTTCGTCGTACTCTTTACAGAGCCTGCAATCTGCATCCGAGGACAGACACAGTTTTGTGAGGTGATAGTTCACCAAATGCTGGCCACTAAGGTAACCAACAAGGAGATAGAGATCTCTCCTAGAGAGTAAGTTTATTCTTCGCTTAACCGAGGGATTCGTAAGCTCTCTAGCCTGCCTCATCCCTGGTTGGAAGAACCAATAGCGTTCGGTCAATTTATCCGCCCATGCTTTCACAAGGGATTAAATAGTTGACCACCCCATGCCGAAGAAGGGTTCGGGGCCATGCAGAGGGGCTGATGACCCCGCCCTCGCTAGTTCGTTGCCCTGGAAACCAGAGTGACGTTGTTTTTATTCGAAAGCCTCTGAAGGCAGTTCCAACAGTCAACCACCATACGTGAACCTACTCTTTTTAAAAAGAGGGATACTATGGCAGCTTGGTTATCCGAGAATATGTAGATATTCGCTCCTCTGATCCCCTTCTCAAGGATAAGACGACAGCAGAACTCGATGGCATGAACCTCGGATTGAAAAACCGTGGGCCACTTGCCCATAACAATCGAGGTTTTGGAGTTGGGACCATGTATCCCAGCTCCAACCCCCTGATCAGTCTTTGACCCGTCGGTATACCAGTGTATGCCGTGAGGGTCACTGATGGGGTTGCCAGCATCCCAGTCCCTCCGGTCCGATGAGGGTTCTGAATTTTGCACCAAAGAAGAGTTCCTTGGTCATAGAATCTGATCTAGAGCAGACTGAGTGGGACAGGTGCGAAGTGCACCCGTCAAAGGAGGGCAAAGCAACCTATGCAGTTTTGTGCATTTGTTGATGGCAGTGACCTGCGTTACCTTAGGGCACCACACAATAGCAGCGTAGGTGACGATGGGTCTTACCATCATCTCAAATAACCACCGGATTAGAGGACGGGCGATATTTCTGCGCTCCAGCGCAGCAGAAATAGACCCGTAGCCGGTATTATCAAAAGCACCCTCTATATCAAGAAAAGAGCACAGAGCAATGTTCTTGGATACGAGGGCTCCTTCGATTTTACCCACTAGCTTGTGGAGAGCGACCTCCGTCGATCTTCCGGTTATATATGCAAACTGCGTGGGATGCAGAGGATGAGTTTTCTGCAGAGAGCATCGAATGTGCAGGTCTACGAGCCTTTCCGCTGTCTTAAGCAGAGAGGATTTAGGACTGATTGACCGATTTGACTTAGGCTGGTCAGGGGGACGATTCCCCTGCTTGGGAATGAATACCACATGCACTCTCCTCCAAGATATGGGTATGTATCCGCAAGTAAGGCTAGCTCTAAGAAGTCCGACCAGCGGATCGAGAGTGTGATCCAGGCTGTTTTGTAGAAGGGCTGGAAAGATTTGATCGCCCCCTGGAGCTTTGAAGGGAGCGAAGGAATCTACAGCCCATTTGACCTTTTCAGGGTCGAACATGGTTCCTGATAAACTGGACCCACGTGAGTCCGGTGACAAGGTGGCGTCATCGTGACTGGATAGATCTCGGTTCGCCACCGAACCTGGGAAGTGGACTTGTAGTAAAAGGTTAAGTGCTTCCCTGCTATTTTGAGTGAAAGAGCCGTCTGCTCTGGCAGCGATTCGATACTACCACAGTAGCTGCGCCGCGTATGGCAGCTTGGCTGTCCGAGAAGATGTAGATGTTCGCTCCTCTGATCCCCTTCTCAAGGATAAAACGACAGCAGAACTCGATGGCATGAACCTCGGATTGAAAAACCGTGGGCCACTTGCCCATAGCAATCGAGGTTTTGGAGTTGGGACCATGTATCCCAGTCCCTCCGGTCCGGGATGAGGGTTCTGAATTTTGCACCAAAGAAGAGTTCCTTGGTCATAGAATCTGATCTAGAGCAGATCTCTAAGCCAGGAATGTCTTTGATAAGTCTAGCATGCCCCGATTCGGTAGCTAGAAGCCCAGATTGAAGCTTGATTCTAAGAAGACTCATAGCGGCGACTTCTTGTATTTGAATATGCAGCGGAGTCAAATTTAAAATTGATTCCATTGCTGCTGTGGGACAGGTGCGAAGTGCACCCGTCAAAGACAGGCAAAGCAGCCTATGCAGTTTAGTGCATTTGTTGATGGCAGTGACCTGCGTAACCTTAGGCAGCCACACAATGGCAGCGTAGGTGACGATGGGTCTTACCATCATCTCAAAAAACCACCGAATGGTGCAGGATTTGAGACCCCAGATCCTACCAAAGAATCTTCTGCAGGCCCACATGGCATGAGTTGCCTTTGATAGGGTGTTGTTTAGGTGGGAGTTCCAGTTCAGTCTTTTATCAAGAGTTACCCCTAGATATTTAACCTCGTTGGAAAGTCCCACGGGAGAGCCGCGAATGGGCAATTGACCTATGTCAACGAGATGGCGCTTAGTGAAGGGAACGATAATTGCCTTTTGTGGATTGATGCTCAGACCTACATCTACGCACCATCTACTAACCGTGTTCAGAGCAGATTGCATCAGCTCTGTCACGGTGTTGGCAAAGTTCCCATTCACTATGAGCGCCAGGTCGTCAGCGTAGCCGAGGGCTCTTTCGATTTTGCCCACTAGCTTGTGAAGAGCGACCTCCGTCGATCTTCCGGCAATATACGCAAACTGCGTGGGATGCAGAGGATAGGTTTTCTGCAGAGAGCACCGAATGTGCTGGTCTACGAGCCTTTCCGCTGTCTTAAGCAGAAAGGAGGTAAGACTGATCGGCCGATATGACTTAGGCTGATCAGGGGGACGATTCCATTGTTTGGGAATGAATACGCCATTTACTGTCCTCCAAGAGATGGGTATGTAACCCCAAGTGAGACTAGCTCTAAGAAGGCCGATCAGCGGATCAAGAATATGATCCAGGCTGTTTTATAGAAGGGCTGGAAAGATTTGATCGCCCCCTGGGGCTTTGAAGGGAGCGAAGGAATCTACAGCCCATTTGACCTTTTCAGGGTCGAAGATGGTTGCTGATAGACTGGACCCACGTGAGTCCGGTGACAAGGTGGCGTCATCATTACTGGATAGATATGGGTTCGCCACCGAACCTGGGAAGTGGACTTGTAGTAAAAGGTCAAGTGCTTCCCTGCGATCTTGGGTATAAGAGCCATCTGCTCTTTTAAGAAGCTCTATCCCATTAGACGACCCTTTGGCCAATACTTTGTGGAGTCTCGCTGCCTCTGGCAGTGATTCGATACTACCACAGTAGCTGCGCCACGTATCGCGTTTAGCACGTCTAATGTTCTTGTTATAATTAGTGAAAGAGTCCCTATAGACGTCCCAACTGACACGGTTAGATCTGGCCTTGTTGAATAGGCTTCTAACCTTCCTTCTTTGTGAAGCAAGTTCTATCTCACTGTTAGAATTAGGGTTGCTGATCAACGAGTCTGCTTTAAAAGCCAGGGAGGCTTTGAAGAATTCCTAGTTAGTCTTTTTGGGACACTTTTTGGGACAGAAGGATCATTAGGTCGAACCTGATGTGCGGATGATCTGACAAGGTGGCTTTGTTTGTGACCCGCCATTTGACAAACGAACTCATAATAGAGTTGCTGACTAGGGTAAGATCCAGAACCTCTTCCCTAATGGCGTTAATAAAAGTAGGCTTACACCCTATGTTATCAACAACTAATTGTCGACACAATAGATACTCTAAAGGGATTCACCACGTTTATTGACGTCGCTGCTTCCCCAGATCGTGTGATGCGCATTTGTATCACAGCCGATCACAAGCGGCTTGTTGTGCAGACGGCAGAATTCCACTAGCCGCTGAACCTCTGTGATAGGACGTCATCCACATTACCCGGGAGTAGGCAGAGGCGATCACTACCTCCCGGACACCCTCAGCCGTGGGTTCCTCAATAGTCGTTGCCACCAGGTCTCTGTGGATGAAATTAGCTAAAGGGAAGTGTCTCACATTGTTATTTACAACAAGAGCAGTGCGAGGGGCACCACCCATACGGTCATACAATAACTTACACGGGTTCCGGGTTTGAATCCCCGGGGAGGGCATGGCTATATAAATAAATAATAACAACAAATTACCACATTATAAACCTTAAGTGATAATAATAATAACAGTTTGCAATTATACTAAATTTTGTGAAATATGTTACTATATACATCTCAATTGTAAATAGCTTAAGGCCATTGCAGCCAAAGCTACAACATTAGTTGTAAGTTACACTTATAACTATGTACATATTAAACAAAAAATAAATAAATATTTAATTAAATTTCAATAAAAAACCAGTAAGAAAAGCAACAGTCGCGCGGCACGCGACAGTGGGATACCCTTCGACCTATAATCCGGTGTAGTTTAATTTGTTAAATTCATACACATCTACATATGTACATACTGTACAATTATTCCCAACAGATGGTGCTCGCACTTCGCGCTCGCCTGCCTAACTTGTTAGCTGACACGAGCAATCGGTTTTATGCTCATGCTTTCTTGAATATCTTCTGTGTTTATTGTCTGATCGGATTACAATTTAGAGAATACGTAGATATTTAATTCAGCTTAGTAAATGTTATATCTATTATACAGAAAAGTTGTATCTGTTATACAGAGCTTATAAATTAAGTTTAAAAAATAAATTATTGATTTGCAGGGGCGGTGGCCGTGGCACCTTACATTTGAGTAGAACACAAACAGCTTGTGTGAGCTAACAAAGGAGAGGCGATCGCAAAGCCCGAGCGAGATCTATCTAGAATAATTTTAAAAGCAGTGTGGTCCGTAAAGCCTTGCAAAACATTAGGTGGGAAAACTGTTCATAATTTTTAAAATATAAAAAAGAGAACAATCTCTGTAAAACAGGACCAGTAAGAAAAGCAACAGTCGCGCGGCACGCGACAGTGGGATACTACACTAGATCATGGGTCGAACATGATCTAGTGTAGTTAATTTGTTAAATTCATACACATACACATAGGCACATGCTTGAAAATTATTCCCGACAGATGGCGCTCGCGCTTCTGGCAGGGTTCTCGCTGCCGATAACTATGACACTCGTTGACCATCTCCTGCAAGTTGCATCTCAATTGCACTGAAGAGCTCATGTTTTTGTCTGGTGTCGGTTGATGGGTATAGTTGAAGTAGGAACTCGATCCTTCTGATAAAGGCTCTTGGGTGTTGCCGCTGAATGAAGGTATTTGTCTGATTTGACTTAACGCTTTATTCAGGTGGGACTCTGATAGCAATTGGACTTGTTCAGTTGCCATGGTTGATTTTGTTTTTAGTTGTAGTGGAGTTTTCTATACCCTTCGACCATTGAAAATGGTCAAAAAAGGGTATACTTACTTTGTGCAAATGTATGTAACCGGCAGAAGGAGGCATGGCAGACCCCATAAAGTATATATATTCTTGCTCAGGATCACTAGCCGAGTCGATTGAGCCATGTCTGTCTGTCTGTCCGGATGTCCGGATGACCAGATGAACACACAGATCTCAGCTATTATAAGAGCTAGAGTTACCAAATTTGGCATGAACATTTCTGTGAACTTAATTTATAAGCGCTGTATAAAAGATACAACTTTCTGACTTTAACATATAATAAACTGAATGAAATATCTACGTATTCTTAAAATTGTAATCCGATCGGTCAATAAACACGGAAGTTATTTAAGAAAGTATGAGCATAAAACCAAGTGCTTGTGTCAGCTAACAAGGGAGGCGGGCGAGCGCGAAGCGCGAGCGCCATCTGTCGAGAATAATTTCAATGTATGTGCATATGTATATGTCTACATACATAGGAACATAGGTCGAAGGGTATCCCACTGTCGCGTGCTGCGCGACTGTTGCTTTTCTTAGTGGTTTTAGTTTTTGGTTTGTTGTTTTTACACTTTTGTATTTCGTATACGGTAGGTTGACTATTGCGTGTCAATTACCGATTATACGTAGTTCTTTGGCGGATAAATAGAGTTTATTGTATTACGATGCACGTTCACTTTAGCGCCGATTCGCGTGGTTCAATCTTTAAAAGTTACGCTTGGTCGTACATCTCTTTTGTCACTAGACTGATATCGGTAAACGAGTCGCACAACTTTTTCTTTTTACCCTACCCTAAGTGAGGCCGCATAGTGGAAGGTCAATGGCTATTTGGTATTGAAAGAGACACAAAGGAATTTTTCATCGTACCAGTGGAGTCCAGGAGTAAGAACACACTATTGTCTCTAATAAAGGATAAAATAGCCAACGGAACTTCCATTATGTCCGAACTTCCATTATGTCCTTGTCTTAAGGACGAGGGCTTTCAACACCAGACCGTGACCCACTCAAAAAATTTCGTCGATCCATCCCATACTTACATGCTGATATGTGTACATGTTGATATGGGCGTCGCACTCCAGCAGTTATTATTTATTAAGGGTAAGAAATCTCTAAGCGTTTTTAGAGAACGAAAACTTCATAAATTAACAAAAGAGACGCGGTGGCTTTGAATTAATAACTTATACAATTTATTGCTGCTGCTGGCTTCGATGATTTCTATTTTGCTAGTGTTTTCAATAAATGAGAGTGGGCCATAATCCGACCACACTCCCCGAATTCGCCGCCGGCATTTGCCGATCGTCAAAACTTAAGAAAGCATGCTTAAACTAAATTACAATTACAATTCAATTTCTCTTAATCTATGACTTCAATGTCAGAATTTAATGCTTTCAATACTACTAATAATACAACGAAATTAAAGTCTATGCTGCTCCATCATTCCGGCCCCGTTGAAGAGCTCCGGTTTTCAAGTAATGGGAGTAGAGCCAGCTTGTGTACAGGGCGCTTAGTGATGCCTGTTAGAGCAGCACATGAATTTGTAAATTTAGTAAATGAAGTTAATTGTAGTTTAAAGTAATTTGTTAGCGTTAAGTAATTGAAGTAGAAGACAATGAAGTTGTGTATTTAAGAGCGCCAAGAAGGCATTTAGTTTAAGCAGGCTCTCTTTATTTGAGCTTGAGCGATCGGCAATTGCCGACGGCAAATTCGAGAGTGCGTGGCCAAGCTGTGCTCACCGCTACAGACAGTATGAATTTCGTCTTCGTTTATCAAGCAACTTAGCGTGCCATCAGCAACAATAAATTAATTGTTAATCGAATTCACCGCGTCTCAACTTTTATTTAAATTTGTTATCTCGTTTCACTAAAAACGCTTAGCGAATTTTTCATTGGCGCCCGAGCAGGGACTTCGGTGTTTTTATAAACAATTTAAATTTTGTGAAAATAAGTGTTTGCTTGTTGGCCGTTGCTTGCGCGTTCGTGTGTGGGTGCAAAACAAATAAATAAAGACAAAGTTTGTCACTTTGTTGTACGCTGCCAAGCCGGATTTGTTTGTCGTCGCTGGACCAAATGGAAAAATCTCGTTCCATGTCTATTGATTCCCTAGACAGTCTCCAGGTATTTCGTGTCAAAAATTGAGCTGAAAGTTTATTGTGTGCTGTCGCTCTGTTCGACATAATATTAAAAACAAATTTTTGAACAGCTCAATTCTTGGCACTTATTAACACTTGCATGCAAAGTATTCTTGTATATATGTAAGTGTATGTATGTACATTATTAACTGCTTGTAATACATAAATCGCCTAACAAGCCGCCAAAATATTCTGCGAACAGCAGACAACTGTACAAAGTTACACATATGTACATAGAATAACACAAACATACATACATACATATATTTTTTTCGTTGTTATATACATACATATATACTAACAAGTAATATTCAACTGCATGATTTTTGATATAAAACATAAATAAAGCAAACAAAACGGCAATATTTATTAACATTTTATTTAAACCAGAGACCGTAAATAACTGTTATGGGTATAGAAAATATCCCTATGAAGGGATCATCCTAAAAATTTTTCGAGGACGCCAAAAATCTTATAAAAATCCCATTATATCAATAATATAATAAACATATATTTTCAATGTTATTGAATACGTCTTGTAATAACCGTTATTTGTGATTTTTAAAAATAAAAGTTGCAAAATAATTATTATTTTTAATTTTTATTATAAAAGTTATTAATAACTTTTATTTTGCAACTTTTATTTTTCAAAATCATAAATAACAGTTATTAGAGACTTTTAAAAATATTTCTCAGAAATATAAGTCAGTCAAAGACTTTTTCAAAATATATAAGTCTTCTGGAAAAAATAAAAGTCTCAAGAATTTTTTATAAAAGTCTTTGCTCAGAATCCCGCATATCATGGATAATAATTTTAATTACTGTTTATTCATTTTAAGGAACATTAATTTTTTTAGAATAGCTGCAGACAGATTGGACCTTAGGTCTGACAGAATCAGTCGCAAAGCGGAAAATGCCCTCTCCACAGAGAGACTTTTATTATTTAAAATTAAGACTTTTTTTTTTTGACAAGACTTTTTTAAAAAAGTTTTTGATATAAAAGTTTTTGTGTGACTTTTATAAAAAAAGTCTTCAGTAAAAGTCTTTTAAAGACTTTTAAAATAAAAGTCTTTAATAACCGTTATTGGAGACTTAAAAAAAAAAATGTTGTAATTAATCATTAAATTAAACTTTTTTAATAAAAATCAATAATAATCATTATTCAAAGTTTTTTATGATAAAAATCAAATAATCGTTAAAAATGATTTTTATGCATAACCGTTACGGTCCCTGATTTAAACATAAAATTGGTGGTCAAATTGTTTAAATTGTGTGTGTTTTTGTGCAACGCAAATTGTCGCGGTCTTTACATATTTACATACAATCGCGAATTTCGAACAAATGTTAATACATAAAGTTAGACGCACATACAAATTTGCGTTTGCACATACACACCTACATACATATTGTCTTTGCTTACTTGCGCTCTCAATTTTTCGTTGTTCGTTTTCGATATTTTACAGCTGTCTACAAACGTAGTTTCAACGAACTTTGATTTCATACTCTTCTCGCTTGTTTCGTTTGTTTGATATACATACCACTTAGAGTGCGTGTGTATATATTCTTTCGTTAGATTTGCTTACCCCGCACCCCGCATTTTACATTGCTGCCTACAAACGTAGTTACAGTAAACGTTAGCTTGCCTTACTTTGGATCGCTTGGATCACTTTCGTTGTTTGCTCACACAACGCATAGGTTGCGTGTGTGTGTGTATTAGGCAAGCTAGATTTACATAGTCGGCGTCGTTGCGAGGGTAGCTCACAAAGTTGTGAGATTGTTTTTATTGTTGAGTAATTAATACATTCTTTTAAAGCAACATGAGTGAGTCTGAAAAGACTGGTGAAAAGCCACAAGTCAGCAAAACAGCTGCAAAATTATCGCTATGTTTGCAAAGATTTGATAGGGTTAGCGCTGACATCTCCCGTATGCAAACAGCAATTAAATCAAAGACCATTTCGTCTGATAAAACAGAGTTAGCTTGCCGTTTAGAACTTTTAGACGGTTGCATTGAAAAGGCGATGAATTTACAGGCTGAGTTAGATAATTTAAACCCTCAGAATGACTCTAGAGGGCCATTAGAAGATTTGTGTGTCATCACAAAGGCGTTATATATAAATGCATCAAAGGCAACGCCAGAGCCAATAATTGAGCACAATTGCTCCATAGTTTCGAGCCAGCGATCCCAACTGCCGAAAATGCGTTTGCCCAGATTTAGTGGCAAACATTCGGAATACAAAAATTTTATCTGCCTGTTTGAAAGTTTGGTCGACAATGACAATTCCTTGTCAAACGTCGAAAAGTTCAACCATTTAGTTTCGTGTTTCTCCGATGACGGATTGTAACTATCCAAAGGCCCTCGCTAGTCTCAAGGCAGTATATGACAACAAATGTCTTATATTCTTTGATACTGTTTCGCAATTGTTTGACATACCTAGCATGACAAAACCATCTGCATCGAGTTTGAGATCGATCATAGACACGGTGTCTGCTATTTATGCTTCGTTGTCGTCGTTAGGAAACGACAGAGACATTGCTAATGCAATGATAATTCACATGGTCATGGCAAAGGTAGACCATGGTACCAAATCTCGCTTTGAAGAGCAGCTTGACTATGATACGCTGCCATCCTGGGAAGATTGTGCTAGACAACTGAATAAAAGATATCAGTACTTGTCAACAGAGGAGTCAATTCGTGACAAAACAAAGTCGCGAATTGACGCCAAGAAGCCCCATCAGGGTAAGTCGTCCTTTGCTATTTCTGATGGAGGGCGTCAATCAACGTCTGTATGTGTTTTCTGCAAGTCTGAAACGCACAATATCTCTTCGTGTCCGTCGTTTTCTGTAATTTCAGTTATGCAGCGTTTTGAATATGTCAAAGCACAAAAGTTGTGCCTAAATTGTTTGGTTGTTGGGCATACGGTCTCTAAGTGTAAGGCGCCAAAGTGTAGAGTTTGTTCAAGGCCTCACCACTCCTTGCTTCACAGGTATACTACTCCTGATCAAGGTGAGGTATCTACACATCAAGCAACTGTGCCAGACGTGCATTTGGGCCATGTGTCAAATAATGCACAAATTGTTCTCGCCACTGCTGTTGTTAAAGTTAAAGACAGATTTGGTCAGTTGCATTCTGCACGAGCCTTGCTTGACAGTGGTTCCCAAATCAATTTGATATCAGAGAGTATGGCCCAGATGTTACGGCTCAAGCGGGAGCCAACATCTTTAGCTATTTCGATGGTTGGAGGTGCAACAATAGATAGCAAAAACAAAATATGTGCTTCTATTCAGTCGCGCATAAATTCCCACAATTTTTCGGCTGACTGTTGGGTGTTGAAATCCATTTCAACAACACAGCCAGGACAGTCCATAAGTTTTTCTAATTGGAAAATACCCAAAAACATAAAGCTGGCAGATCCAGATTTTTATAGGCCAGCTAAGGTGGACATTCTGTTGGGAGCAGAAGTATTTTATGAATTGTTGTGCGTTGGGCAAATAAAACTTGGTTCCGAACTTCCAACAATGCAAAAAACGCTGCTAGGATTGATAGTAGCAGGCAAATATACTGGACAAGTGCCCAGGCATCAGTTCAGTGGGTGTTTAGTAGCCCAAACTAATTTTTCTCTCGACTCGTTAGTTAACCGTTTCTGGGAATTGGATCAATGTCCGTTCGAGTCGAAGGCTGGTCGCCAAACAGCTGAACAGCAAGCTTGTGAACTGTTCTCCAAGAAAACTGTAAAGTTATCTTCTGGTCGTTTCCAAGTGGATCTCCCTTTCAAGACCGATCCTAAAGTTCTTGGCTTGTCCTTTCAAACTGCTGAAAGGCGTTTTTTGCAACTTGAGCGTAAATTATCGAAGGATGCAGTTCTTAAAAGCATGTACCATGACTTCATGAAAGAATATTTGGATTTGGGACATATGTCCATTCTGAAGTCAACTCCTCTAGGACAGCATTATTATATTCCTCATCAATGCGTTCTTAGGCCTGAAAGTTCCTCCACCAAGCTTCGTGTAGTTTTCGACGCTTCTAGTAAGACGTCAACAGCTGTTTCTCTAAACGAAACACTGATGGTGGGGCCGAGAAATCAGAGGGAGCTATATTCAACCCTGACTAACTTCCGGTTGAATAAGTATGCCATAACTGCTGACATTTCAAAAATGTACAGGCAGATTAATATTTATGAAAATGACAGAAATTTCCAACTAATTTTGTGGAGAGAAAATACTTCACAAAATATTCAAGCATACCGACTTAATACAGTCACATATGGTACAGCTTCTGCACCCTTTCTGGCGATACGCTGCTTGTTTGAGCTGGCCAACATGCACGCCCAATCACATCCTATTGGATCAGATGTGATTAAAACGTGTTTCTATGTTGATGATATGTTGGCAGGTGCAGATAGTGTCAAAGAACTTAACGCTATCTGCAATCAAGTTCAGACAATATTAGAATCAGGAGGTTTTCCACTTGCCAAGTGGGCAACCAACTGCAGTAATCTTTCGTTTAAAACAAAAGCTGGTGACGAAGTGACTCTGAAGATTGATGAGCAGAGTTCCGTCAAATCTCTTGGGATGCGCTGGGCACCTCAAGAGGATATATTTAAATATTATCTCGACGTGGACAGTTTTGTTTCGGATAGGCCAACGAAACGCAACATATTGTCTGCAGCGTCTCGTTTATTTGACCCTCTTGGGCTGCTATGTCCAATTGTTACGAAGGCCAAAATGTTGTTGCAGGAATTGTGGAGACTTAAAATAGACTGGGATGAAGCCATTTCAATGAGTCAGGATTTATTCAACTATTTGTCAGATATTTGCATCGTAGGCACTACCATGCTGGTCCAAGAGTTCTGACGGAACTCTGCTCATCAATCTTCAGAGTCACTTCGTCACCAGCTTTTATTTTGAACGACAGATCACTACAGTTGGATGTCCACTTGGCAAGTGGAAAACTTCCTGATTCCAATATTTGTTGAACTTCATTGCAAATAGTGTTAAGTTCTTTTATACTATCTGCCCCGGCCAACATATCATCAACATAAAAGCACTTCTTAATCACATATGATCCAATAGGATGTGATTGTGCGTGCATGTTGGCCAGCTCAAACAAGCAGCGTATCGCCAGAAAAGGTGCAGAAGCTGTACCGTATGTGACTGTATTAAGTCGCCTGAATAATTTGCGAATAGAATAAGTTGGAAATTTCTGTCTTTTTCAGAGACATTTATTTGCCTATACATTTTTGAAATGTCAGCAGTAACGGCATACTTATTCAACCGAAAATTAATCAGGATTGAATATAGCTCCCTCTGAATTGTCGGCCCCAGCATCAGTGTTTCGTTCAGTGAAAAAGCTGTTGACGTCTTACTAGAAGAGTCGAAAACTACACGAAGCTTGGTGGAGGAATTTTCAGGCCTAACGCATTGATGAGGAATATAATAATGCTGTTCTAGAGGAGTTGACTTCAGACATGTGTCCCAAATCTAAAGATTCTTTCATGAAATCATGGTACATGTTTTTAAGAACTGCATCCTTTGATAATTTACATTCAAGTTGCAAAAAACGCCTTTCAGCAGTTTGAAAGGACAGGCAAAGAACTTTTGGATCGGGAAGACGACCAGAAGATAACTGCTTTACAGTTTTCTCGAAGAACAGTTCACAAGCCTGTTGTTCAGCTGATTGGCGAACAGCCTTCGACTCGAACAGAGATTGATCCAATTCCCAGAAACGGTTAACTAACGAGTCGAGAGAACAATTAGTTTGGGCCATTAAACATCCACTGAACTGATGCCTAGGCACTTCTGAAGTACATTTGCCTGCTACTATCCATCGAAGCAGCGTTTTTTGAATTAAAGGAAGTTTAGAATCTAGTTTTAGTTTAATTCGTAGAACAATTTTGCTCCCAAAAGAATGTTTACCTTAGCTGGCCTATTGAATTCTGGGTCTGCCAGTTTTATATTTTTGGGTATTTTCCAATTTGAAATACCCAGAAATATCCAAGCTGTGTTGTTGAAATGGATTTCAATTCCCAACATTCCGACGAAAAGTTGTGCGAATTTATGCGTGACTGAAAAGAAGCACATATCTTATTTTTGCTATCTATTGTTGCACTTCCAACCATCGAAATAGCTAAAGATGTTGGCTCCCGCTTAAGCCGTAACATCTGTGCCATACTCTCAGACATCAAATTGATTTGGGAGCCACTATCAAGTAAGGCTCGTGCAGGATGCAACTGACCAAATCTGTCTTTTACATTAACGACGGCTGTGGCGAGAACAATTTGTTCATTGTTTGCTACATGCCCCAAATACGCGTCTGACATAGTCGTTTGAAGTGTGGATACCTCAACTTGAGCAGAGGTAGTATACCTGTGAAGCAACGAATGGTGAGGCTTCGAGCAAATTCGACATTTTGATGCCTTACATTTTGACACCATATGCCCCACAACCAAACAATTTAGGCACAAATTTTGTGTTTTGACGAATTCAAAACGCTGCATAACTGATATTGCAGCAAACGATGGACACGAATCAACATTGTGCGTTTCTGCCTTGCAAAAGACGCACACAGACGATGATGAACGCCCTCCATCACAAAGCAAAGGAAGATTTAAACTAATGTGGCTTCTTAGCATAAGCTCGCGACTTTGTTTTGTCACGAGTGGACTCTTCTGCTGACAGATACTGATACCTTTTATTCAGTTGTCTAGCACAATCTTCCCAAGATGGCAGCGTATCATAGTCAAGCTGCTCTTCGAAACGTGATTTGGTAACATGATCTACCTTTGCCATGACCATGTGAATTATCATTGCACTAGCAATGTCTTTGTCGTTACCTAACGACGACAACGAGGCATAAATAGCAGACACTGTATCTATGATCGATCTCAAACTCAATACAGATGGTTTTGTCATGCTAGGTATGTCAAACAATTGCGAAACTGTATCAAGGAATATAAGACATTTATTGTCGTATACTGCTTTGAGACTAGCGAGGGCCTTTGGGTAGTTACAATCCGTTAATTGATACAGCTTAACTACCCCCAATGCTTCTGACAAACATGAAACTAAGTGATTGAACTTTTCGACGTTTGATAAAGAATTGTCATTTTAATGTGTATCGTACACAGAAATATGTTCTATTATTTATTTACGGATTTACATATACTGAATTTATTTATTATAGCAAATTGGCGCGTGTAAGAGGCAAAAACTAAGCAACAGCGATGGATGCCGTGATCATCGAGAGTAGTGATGGTAGATTCGCCTAGAGAAGGCCTCTCGCGATCTCGATACTCGTGTAAGCTATCGAGTTCGATCACACTATTGTAAGCTGCTGAGAGTTGCCACAGTACCCCCCTCCTAGAGTACCAGTTGGGAAAGGTATCTCGCTGGGAGTATGACTCGTCGTCCAGATCTCGATAACTGCGTGGCAGGTTGAGCGATTAGTGTTTTCTTTTGTTCCTGTATTCGAGGAGGTTCCTCTTTGAAGATGTATGCTGGTTTAAGACGGTCGATAGAAACATTATTGTCCTTTGTGCGACCTTTGAGAGTAAAGTATTTGTCGTGTTTCGCTATTACTTCAAACGGACCCTCGTAATTAGGTTCTAACGGAGTTTTAACTCGATCCACTCTGACGAAGACGTGTTTGCATTGATTTAGATCGGGGTGAATAAACTCTTGAGGCGTGTGATGGTGCACTGGCTTAGTAGTTGGCAGCTGCGATATAGTTTTCCGAAGAGCCTCGGTGAACTCAGACTCGGTGCGATTTTCAGTGCTTGATGAAAAAAATCCGCCAGGAACTCGCAGTGTTGTGCCTTACACCATTTCGGCTGGACTTAATCCGATGTCGTCTTTGATCGTGGTGCGTAGTCCTAGTAGGATGAGGTGCAATGCAGTGCTCCAGTTGATTGGATCAGAACATTTTATGGCAGCTCTTAATGTTCTGTGCCATCGTTCGACCATGCCGTTAGCTTGTGGGTGGTATGCCGTCGTGCGTAGATGTTTAAAACCACAGATTTTAGAAAGCTCTTGGAACAGTGTGGACTCGAACTGCCGTCCTAAATCCGTTGTGATGTGGAGCGGGATTCCATAGAGCGCGAACCAGCCAGAAATCAGTGCACTGGCAACTGACTGTGCTGTGATGTCAATTAAGGGAATCGCAGCAGGCCATCGTGAGAAGCGATCGATGCACGTAAGACAGTATCGATATCCGTTCGAAGAGGGCAGTGCGCCAACGATATCTATATTGATGTGCTCGAAGCGAGCGTCGCAAGCGGCATACTCTCCAAGTGGCGATTTGGTGTGGCGCTGGACTTTGGCTTTTTGGCACGGGATACAAGAACGTATGATTTTGGCGACATCCTTTGCCATGCGAGGCCAAACGTAGTGCTTGCTAACCAATTTGTTCGTTGCCTTAACTCCTGGATGGCATAACGAATGTAGGCCTTGGACTACCGTTGAGCGTAGGCACCTGGGCACAAACGGGCGTACCTGTCTATTGTTAACGTGGCAGTACAATTGTTTGTTTGAGCCTGGAATAAACAATTTCGTTAGTGATATGTTATTTTCTGGGTCAGACTTAAGCAGAGATTGTAGTTCGTCATCGCTTTCCTGTTCTAGTGCCATCTGGTCAAAATCTATGTGTTTGATGGCGTCGATGCGTGAGAGAAGGTCAGCGACGTTGTTTTCCTCTCCCGATATGTGCTGAATGTTGGTGCTGAATTGGCTAATAAAATCCAGTTGCCGGGAGCGTCGTGGTGATGCTTTCTCACTATTTTGAATGAAAGCGAACATCAGCGGCTTATGGTCGGTGAAGATTACAAAATTTCTGCCCTCCAGTGCGTACTTGAAATGCAGAATGGCCTGATAAATAGCGGTGAGCTCTCTATCGTAGGTGCTGTACTTCTTTTGCGCCGATGAAAATTTCTTGGAGAAGAAACCCAGTGGCTGTGTTTGTCCGTTGACGATCTGATGTAACACGGCACCCATAGCGTCGTCCGATGCATCGGTGGTCAACGTTACTTGAGAATTTGGTGCCATGTAGTTCAGCAACGTTGCATTTGCGAGCTCGTTTTTACAGGCGTCGAATGCGTGATCGGCTTCCGTAGACCAGAGTATCGCAGTTTTGTCGTTTTTTTTATTACCTTGAATCAGTGTCTGGAGTATGTGTTGATTATCAGCCGCACGTGGGATAAACGGCCGATAGAAGTTGATCATACCCAGAAACTTTTTCAGATCCTTAGCGATAAGCGGTTTTTTAAAGTGACGAATGGCTTCCACTTTAGATTCAGATGGTTTTAAACCGTGCTGGCTGATGTCATGACCTAGGAACGTGAGTTGCGATTTTCCGAACTGACACTTCTCGAAGTTCACGGTGAGTTGTGCCTTTCGGAGGCGGTCGAGGACTATGCGGAGGTGCGTCTCGTGCTTCGCTGCGGACTCTGAAGCGATCAAAATGTCATCGATGTATGCGAAAGCAAAATCGACGCCCTGTATGACGTCGTTTATGTACCGCTGAAAAGTCTGCGCTTAAGTTCGCAAGCCGAACGTCATGAAAAAGAATTCGAATAACCCAAAAGGCGAGATAATGGCTGTTTTGGGAATATCTTGCGGCTCGACAGGAATCTGGTGATATGCTTTTTGCAGGTCGATTTTAGAAAATATATTCTTACCGTATAGAATGATCGTTACATCTAGTATGTACGGAATCGGATATCGATCAGGCACTGTTACGTTGTTTAGAGCTCGGTAGTCTCCGCATGGACGCCATTCTCCGTTCGCTTTCTTTACCATGTGTAAAGGGCTTGACCCGTTGCTCTTTGAGGGACGACATATTCCTTTATCCAAAAGATAGGAAAACTCGCTCCGCGCTGCTTTGAGTTTGTCTGCCGCCAGTCGTCGTGCACGAGCGTGAGTGGGCGGGCCGTTTGTCGTGATAAAATGGGTTACTTTAGATGTTATTAACAGCCTGTTTGAATTGATCGTTGCGAGATCTCGGTATTCGTGAAGTAGCTTGGCGTATTGGTTGCACGCATCGTAGGATAAAATTCGAGCTATTTCATGCGGAGGCGTGCCACAGGTCGATTCGGATAGCGTTGCTCGATCGATAAGTTTACGTCGCTTAATGTCAACGAGCAAGTCGAAGTATTGAAGAAAATCGGATCCAATGATAGCGCAATTGACGTTAGCTACCACGAAAGTCCAAACAAAATTTCGCCTTAGTCCGAGTGATAATGTTATGCGTTTTTCTCCATAGGTTTGTATTTTTGAGCCATTGGCTGCGAAAAGAAGCTTTGGAGTGGCTATTGGTTTTGTATTTTTACAGGGTGGCAACACTGAAATGTCGGCGCCGGTGTCGATAAGGAATTTTATTTTGGAAAAGCTGTCGCTGATGCTGAGGCGGGCAATTGTGCAGTGGCCCTCTTCGAATTTGCCTCCCGAATCCGAAGACTGCGTTAGTTTTTTGTTTGTGACGAAAAAGAGCATGGTGGTCGGCATTTCTGGGCGTCGCTACCGAATTTGCTGTGGTACCAACACATGCTTGAGGTTTGACCTGCGTCTTGGGTTGTGGCGCTGCTGCTTCGCCTTGTTGATGTGGACCGATTGTTCTTGCGAGAACTGTTTTTGAGTAGGGCGTTTATCTGTTGCTCGATGCGTTCTAAACGGTCGTCAACATCAGTGTTGCGGGGTGGTAAAGACTTAGAAGTCAACCGTGCGTACATTGTGAAAGTCGCCAACATCTACTACTTTATCTGCCAACTTAGCCAAGTCTGATAGGCTGGCGTCCGATACCTGCAAGATAGTTTGCACTTGTGTTGGTAAGCGCTGCATCCAAAGTGCTTTTAAGAAGCTTTCATTAACTTTATTTGTGGCGAGCGAGCTTAACTCATTAGGCAATTGTGAAGGACGCTTATCACCAAGGTCGATCTCCGATATTAACTTCTGGATTTTCTTCTGTTCGCTTTCACAGAAGCGTTCCAGAATGCAAGATTTTAAATTTTCGTATTTGCCTACGCTTGGCTGGTTGACGACTGCGTCGGAAATTCGCGCCAAAACTGGTGCTTCGATTGATGCCAGAACTGTGTTGAACTTTGTGTCGTCAGAAGCTATTCCCGCCAAAATAAATTGGGCTTCGATTTGAGACAACCATAATTCGGGGTGCTCGGGCCAAAACGGTGGTATTTTTACAGCCACGCGGTTGATTGCAGCGTCGGGAACACGAGCAACGGGATCGTGAAAAACGTCGGCGTCGTCTTCCATGGCGTCGTTCGTTGAAAAAAATGATGCAGATTTTCGATTGTATGTATATAGTGAATCACGTCGGGGTCACCAATTTAATGTGTATCGTACACAGAAATATGTTCTATTATTTATTTACGGATTTACATATACTGAATTTATTTATTATAGCAAATTGGCGCGTGTAAGAGGCAAAAGCTAAGCAACAGCGATGGATGCCGTGGTCATCGAGAGTAGTGATGGTAGATTCGCCTAGAGAAGGCCTCTCGCGATCTCGATACTCGTGTAAGCTATCGAGTTCGATCACACTATTGTAAGCTGCTGAGAGTTGCCACATCATCATCGACTAAACTTTTAAACAGGCACATACAATTTTTATACTCCGAATGTTTGCCACTAAATTTTGGTAAACGCATTTTCGGCAACTGGGATCGCTGGCTCGAAACTACGGAGCAATCATGCTCAGTTCTTGGCCCTGAAGTCGGCTTGGATGCGTTAATATATAACGCTCTTGTGACGACACACAAGTCCTCTAATGCCCTCTAGAATCATTAAAACGGCTTAAGTAATCCAGATCAGTCTGTAAATCCATTGCCTTTTGTATATAACCTTCTAATAGCTGTAATCGGCACGCTAACTCTGTTTTATCAGATGAAATGGTCTTTGCTTTAATTGCTGTTTGCATACGAGCAATATCAGCACTAACTTTGTCAAATCTTTGCAAGCACATTTGTAATGTTGCACTTGTCTTGCTGATTTGTGGCTTTTCACTTGTCTTTTCATATAATGGTTCAAGAATTCGAGACAAAGAAGAAAAAGAATCGGTACCCGTGTCTTTCTTTCTCTTATCAAAATGTAACCTCTCTTTTTCTTGCCTACCAAAACGTTAGAGGCCTTAACACTAAGCTTTCTAAGCTGTATGCTGATTCTGTATCCTTTGATTACCACTTACAAATATTTCCTGAAACTTGGTTGAAACCTGAAGTTGAAAGTTGCTCGATTTTCCCAGACACCTACACCTGTTTCAGATATGATCGTTTATCACGAACAGGAGATGGTGTTCTAATAGCTGTAAAGTCAGACCTTCCTTCTGAATTAGTTTCAATTGACCATAGTGGACTTTTAGAATTCGTATGTGCAAAAGTAACACTGTATCAAATTTCAATTTATATTACCTGTTCTTATATTCCCCCCTCATCTGATATTTCCGTCTACTTGGACCATCTTTCATCTATCCAAACTGTTGCATCCAAACTATCTTATAGAGATTATCTACTAGCCTTTGGTGATTTTAACTTACCAGAAGTTGGTTGGTCATCTCAATCCGGTATTCTAGCGCCCTCTATTTATAACTCTTTTTTAAATGGCCTATCAGAACTATTTTTATTTCAAATTGATAATATTCCAAATTGTAGCGGTAGCATGCTTGATTAAGTTTTCTCTACTGATATACTACTAAACACTATCTCTAGAACTGATCCCTTAGTACATCCTGAAGATCCCTATCATCCTACGTTTGACCTTGTTCGAGCTCTGCCTACTCCAATGCAAACTGCATCTGTTCCACCTATTTGGAAAAACTCTTTTTCCATTCCTCTTCACAAAAGTGGATCTAACCATGATGTGAAGAACTATAGGTGTATATCCAAATTGTCTGCAAATTGGCTCAGTTAACCTTTATGAGTAAATCAATAATTTCGCCCCATCAACATGGGTTTGTAAAGGTAAGATCTACTGCTTCAAATCTTTTAGAATTTTCTTCCCGCATTACTTTAGGATTTCGGAAGAAAATGCAAACCGATGTCTTCTATACTGACTTCAGTAAAGCATGTGATTCCGTAAATCATAATCTCTTGATTCATAAGTTAAATTTAATCGGTTTTCCACAGAACCTTTTTTTGTGGATATCTGATTATTTAACTAACAGGTCTCAACGAGTTCTTTTTAAATACTGTCTATCGAAGCCAATCATAGTAACTTCTGGTGTTCCTTTGCTTTTTAACCATTTTATCAACGATCTTCCTTCAATACTTCTTCACTCTAAAATCCTTATGTATGCTGATGACGTGAAACTCTGTTTGACGTATAGTGATCCTACACGTAACTTCCTCCAAACAGATCTTGATTTGCTCTTTACTTGGTGCAGGCATAATCTGCTGCATCTTAACTGTTTGAAGTGCAAAGTTATGTCATTTTACAGAGGTAGCTATCAGGTCTTCAACTATACATTTAATTAAACTCGCTTTCAAGAATAACCGAGGTAAACGATCTAGGTATTCTCTTTGATCATAGATTGAAATTTGATCGTCACATTGCACATATTTTCAATAAGGCATTTCGAGAACTTGGTTTCATAAAAAGATGGGCCAAAGAATTTTTTGTTCGTCCAATTCTTGAATATGGTTCTTGCGTGTGGTCGCCGCAATATCAGTTTCACCAAGATAAAATTGAGTCTTTTCAAAAGCAATTTTTACTTTTCGCTTTGCGTAGTTTCAACTGGGTACCAGGTGTAGACTTACCACCTTATTCTAGTAGATTCCTTCTTGTTAACCTACCTTCTCTTACTAATCGTCGTATCATGTTAGGTGTCACGTTTCTTTTTAAACTAATCAAGTACGACATTGATTCCCCTATTCTGCTTAACCAAATCAATTTCTGTATTCTTTCTAGAGTAACTCGTAATTTTTTGCCACTTTCCTTTGACTTTTGTCATAACAAATTTAGCTTGCTCCCTTAATTCGGTCAAACTATCCATTCTTTACTATGTACTTAACACTTAATAACAATTAACACTAATCCACCGATCTCTAATCCCTTTGCAACATATTTTGTATCGGTTTCTTTTTATTATCCCAGTATAAATTTTAAATTTTTTAATAAATTATTAATAATTTTTTTAACATTTCATTACATTTATTCACTTAAAAATTATTATTAATGTAACAGTTTTTATTCTTAATTTTTAATGTTAAATCTTTTCTCAGTCGACTGCCATTAGCCACTAAATTTTGGCAAACGCATTTTCAGCAACTGGGACCGCTGGTTCGAAACTACGGTGCAATCATGATCAGTTCTTGGCCCTGAAGTCGGCTTGGATGCGTTAATATACAATGCTCTTGTGACGACACACAAGTCCTCTAATGGCCCTCTAGAATCATTAAGAGGGCTTAAATTATCCAGATCAGTCTGTAAATTCATTGCCTTTTGTATATAACCTTCTAAAAGCTCGAATCGGCACGCTAACTCTGTTTTATCAGATGAAATGGTCTTTGCTTTAATTGCTGTTTGCATACGAGCAATATCAGCACTAACTTTGTCAAATCTTTGCAAGCTCGTTTGTAATTCTGCACTTGCCTTGCTCATTTGTGGCTTTTCCCTTATCTTTTCAGTCTCAGACATGTTGACTAAAGTACATTTATAGAAGTCAAAAAGAACAAGTGTCACAAACTTTGTGAGCTACCCTCGCAACGGCCCTGACTATGTAAATCTAACTTGCTTATACACACACACGCGCAAACTATGCGTTGTGTGAGCAAACAAACGAAAGTGATCCAAGCGATCCGAAATAAAGCAGGCTAAATTTTTGCTGTAACTGCGTTTGTAGGCAGGAATGTAAAATGCGGGGTGCGGGGCAATGTAACAAGAGAATATATGCACACGCACTCTAAGTGGTATGTATATCAAACAAACGAAAAGAGAAACAAGAGAAAACGAAAATCAAATCAAACGTATTCTATGTTACGTTTGTGGACAGCAATAGAATATGCGGGGTGCGGGGTGACGAAATGCAAGCAGCGCCAAATGCAAGCGAAGTCGAAACAACGAAACTATGTGAGCCCAAAGGAAGGTTCGAGGTGAACGAACGCAACAACAAATGTATGTGTGTATATGCAAACCCTAATATGCACATAGATATGCAGATAATGTATTCACAGCTGTTCCAAGTTAGCGGACACTATGTAAATATATGCGCTAACCGAAGATCGAAAAGAGACAATTTGCATTTACACACACACACTCAATTATTTGACAAATATATAAGCCACCAATTTTATATTTTTTGCCTAAGATAAATGTTGCCGTTTTTGTTTATTATTATTTATTATTCATGCGAATAATAATTGCAAGCAAATTAATAAGTGCCAGAAATTGAGCTTTTTAACAATATTTAAATGGCAATTTTATGTCGATCAAAGCGACAGCACACAATAAACTATACAGGTATATCTGTATATGCTCAATTTTGGACACTGAATACCTGGAGACTGTCTAGGGAATCGATAGACATGGACCGACGAGTATCCTCCATATGGCACGGTAATCCAGTAGCGACAACAACGTCTTGGCAGCTTTATGTCCAATTAAGGGGTGGCACGCGAAGCAATGGCCACACAGCATACAATAAATTATCAAACGAAACGAGATAATTTTTTAATTCCGAAAAATACACTGAAGTCCCTGCTCGGGCGCCAATGAAAAATTTTTAGAGATCGAAAAAAGTTCATAAATATCAAAAAAACGCGGTGGCTTCGAATTAAAAATTTTTACAATTTATTGCTGCTGCTGGCTTCGACGATTGCTATTTTGTGAGTGTTTTCAATAATTGAGAGTGGGCCATAATATGACCACACTCCCCGAATTCGCCTTCGGAATTTGCCGATCGTCAAAACTTAAGAGAGCATGCTTAAACTAAATTACAATTACAATTCAATTTCTCTTAATCTATGACTTCAATATCAGAATTCAATGCTTTCATTACTACTAATAATACAACGAAATTAAAGTCTATGCTGCTCTATCAATATTCTTGTGGTTGTTGATGCATTTACGAAGTCTTTTTAAATATTTTGTTTATTTACTAAAATAAATAATTATTCCATATTGTTCTGGTAATTGTTATATTTAGACTTAGAGAAATGAATCAAAACGACATACGCACTCAGCGACAATGTGAACAAGACGAGCGCCGGCTCTCTTTACAACGCAACAATGCATACTTTTCTTTCGTCTCGCCACAAATCGAACATCGATCACTTGTGCCCTCAGCGAACGACAGACCCAGTTCTTGCTCTCCCTCTCTGCCTGCTTCGGCCCACAAGTCGTGGAGCGAAGAAACCGCCGAGCGACAAACTAATTATTGCTGTGCCAACTGTAAATAAGTCAGCAACACCGACCATTGGCAACAACAATAATGCACGCAAAGAGGAACCTAAACAAAAGCAGAAGACGATTTCGGCTGTGCAGACTGGCATGGATCGCTAAATCCAAATCAAGAGAAAACTCAGCCCACAAAACAATAAGGCGGGTAATCAACCCAAAATCAATCGAGCCAACAACGGCAATGAAAACTCTGCAGTTAACAATTCAAACCGATATACTATCTTTGCTGATTCTGCGACTGAACAACCCAACGAAACAACGGTAGGGGAACCAAAAAAGACCAGGCCTCTACCTATATTCATACGAGAACAGAGTACAAACGCTCTTGTAAATAAACTCGTTGCATTGGTTGGTGACAGAAAATTCCACAAATTCGTGAAAAACCAAAATATCTTGATACAACTTTTTGTATCTTCAAAATCCCCATAATGGCTTCCCTACGGATATCTCTGTGGAACGCAAATAGCGTTTCACTGCATACACAAGAACTCACACAGTTCATTAACAAAAAAAACATAGACGTAATACAACTGTGGCGGACTTATATAACAGCGTACCAGCCTCAGCCATTTTATCGACTCGATAAGTAGAAAAAGCATCACGAGAAGACGTAGAAGAGACGCCAAAAAATATATATATATACGTTGTCGACCTAAGCATTTCGGTTTATTATTAATTTAATAAAATTATCAGTTAATTATAAACGCATCGTGTTTATATTATATTAACTCCGATACTACTATTAGAAACGCACCTCACAAATAAATAAAATTTGCATTTTCCCAGTGCAGCCCTGTATTAGATTTATCGCAGTGCATTTCATTTCTCCTTGTTTTGTATTTTCATTAATAAATGTACCAATTATAATCTAAAACAAGGAATTGTGTAAAATATTGTAGTATACTCGTGAACTTGACTCTGCAACAACAAAGTTTATCCATCTAATTCTATTTACAAACCTCTGCCAAATATGTTATATGTATGTACCTTCTCCTACCCTTTTCTTTCAAACAAAGGTACATACACTCTCCAAACTATCTTAAAATTGTATGTTACTATATGTGTAATATATATATATATACATATATTACATACTTACATTGCCCATTAAAGAACATTGCCAAGGTCCGAACCTCAAGCGGAAATTGTACCTCCAAATCTACCACCAGAAAAGATAACACTTGTATTCCTTTTTTATTACATTCATTTATTCACATATATATCAATACATTTTGATCGGCAGTAATATTTCGGCTGCACCGGCACATGCTTATTTTAAAATACTTAAATTAACACACATTCTTATTTAAAAACATTTAACTTATTGCTCAACTTATTAATACAAAGAAATATTTTATAATTTCTTTGTTTACCTTTGTCAGCCTTAGTGATCGATCACAATCGACCGACCACCACTTTTTTCCATTCACTCAGTGTTATCGTTCCAGGGCTGCACTGGCGCGAGCGCCATTTCTCGAGAATAATTTCAAAGTATGTGCATATGTATATGTCTACATACATAGGAACATAGGTCGAAGGGTATCCCACTGTCGCGTGCTGCGCGACTGTTGCATTTCTTACTGGTTTCTATTCACTCAGTGTTATCGTTCTAGGGCTGCACTAGCTCAAATATTAAAATATCACTTAGTGGGCAACCGTGACTTTTAAAGTCACTTATTTTTTTATTTATCGTCTCATTGTGCACTGCGTTGTTGTATTTATTACAAAGTACTGCAACATTGCAAAAATGATCGAATATACAATATTTTCCTCCGTCTGTGAAAATATATCCTAATAATAAATAATAATTTATTATAATTATATATTATTATAATTATTTATAATTCTTTTTCACAATATAATTTATTATTTGTAAATAAATTATGTTGCGTCTTTTTGTCTAAATTTCACCCTGAGTATAATAATTGTCTCGATAATTATTATTACTCAATAAAATATATCGATACTTATAAAATACTATTTATATTATTTTTATTTTTTTTTGCAACGTTTTTCCAAAAATAGATTCGATAAAGTTCCGATCGATTTGCATAATATTCTTGTTTATTGTTAAAACAAGAAATTCTGCTCGTCCAATTTTCTACGCTCTTCTCTTTAACGATTCTGGTTTCGTCACCAGCATCAATTGCATTTTTTTCTTGCTTTTTTTGAAAACCTGTTATGCCAATTGATAGTGGTAAAGATACCAAGAAATACCTTGGTGTACCCACGACTAAACATAGACGCTCAAGCTCTCTTTCAAATTCCCTTCTTGGCAGAACATCTTCTCCCGCCACTCTACGGAAAGTTTTAACTCCGGCCACATCTAAGGTTAATCAGGTGCCCAAAATTTGGGTGCACACTCCTCCAATTACTCTTTCAGTTGGTCACCAGATCTCACTAACAATAAAATGGCACTCCAAGAGTTCATTAACGCTTCCGACAAGCTCACACAGTTCGAAGCTAGGATTAAAATTTCTTCTACAGAGCCTCACTTCACACTCACAGAGTGCGCCGTAGAGCTTTAATACGATTCCAATGCATTGTCTCAAACGGAGACGAATCCTGAGGACAAGATCGCCATGCAAGCCCGGTATGACCACTGCTACTCCATATACGAGGAACTTGCCTCTCATTTAAATGAGAGTATCGAGACCGCAGCGGCTCCCTCTCCAGCACCTGCAACAGCACAAGTAGCCTTCCAGCCAACTTTCCATGATCTCTTCACAGCGGTCTACATTTCCGATCCCGGTTTAAGTCAGATCGAGAAATTATTTCACTTGAATGCAAAGACCAGTGGCGAAGCGAAGGCTTGGAAGAACTTGACGGACAGGTTCGAAATAAGAGAGAGATGGCACCGCCGAAAGCACACACACCAGCAAAGCCAAAAGGAGTGAACTCCTTTAAATGCCGCGTCTGCAGAGCAGTCCACGCCCTTAAGAAGTGCCAACGATTCCTGAGTCTGGCTGCGGAGAAGCGTCTTCGGGCAGTGTTAATCAACAAATACTGCCCGAACTGCCTTGCCCATGAACACTCCAAGCGTTCATGTCGCAGTGGCGGCACTTGTCGCACGGCGAGGGCCACCACATGCTTCTCCACCTTCCACTCACCTCGCAACCCGAGAAGCAGACCGCTTCGCCATCCGTTCCGCCTCTTCCACCTTCGGAGTCCCTGGCGACATCCCCTTCTGTGGCGATCAGCATGATGCCGACCGCCATAGTAAACCTAGACCTGGACGGCAAAATTTTCGAGGTGCGCGTGCTGTTGGACGCGTGCAGTCCACATAGCCGCATGCCCACCTCATTGGCACAGGCCTTTGGCCTTTCCTTTAAAAGAGCAGTACGACTCCATTATTCAGGAGTATTTAGATTTAGGCCATATGAGGCCAGTCTCTCCAAGTAACGACTACAACATTACGAAAGTTTGCGTTGTTTTCAACGCCTCCAGTCCGTCCTCCAATGGAAAGAACTTAAACTCCGATCTGACCGATTTCCTCGAACTAGAGGAAACGAGCGTAGCAAAGACTCTAAGTATACGCTGGCAAGCGAATACGGACGAGTTTCTCTTTGCCCCCTCCGAAGTTATATATATATATAAGTTATATATATATATCCAATTTATATATATTATATTCACATATATATACACATATAATATATATATTTTGTATCCACCTTGTTTTCAGATTAGTGAGATGGCACCACCGAAAGCACACACACCAACGAAGCCAAAAGGGGTGAACTCCTTCAGATGCCGCGTCTGCAGAGGAGTCCACGCCCTCAAGAAGTGCCAACGATTCCTGCGTCTGGCTGCGGAGAAGCGTCTTCGGGCAGTATTGATCAACAAATACTGCCCGAACTGCCTTGCCCATGAACACTCCAAGGGTTCATGCCGCAGTGGCGGCACTTGTCGCACATGCGGCGAGGGCCACCACACGCTTCTCCACCTTCCACTCACCTCTCAACCCGAGAAGCAGACCGCTTTGCCATCCGTTCCGCCTCTTCCACCTTCGGAGTCCCTGGCGACATCCCCTTCTGTGGCGATCAGCATGATGCCGACCGCCATAGTAAACCTGGACCTGGACGGCAAAATTTTCGAGGTGCGCGTGCTGTTGGACGCGTGCAGTCCACATAGCCGCATGCCCACCTCATTGGCACAGGCCTTTGGCCTCTCCGCCGAAAATGGATTTTGCCGCGCCTTGTTTAGGTCAAGGGCGTTGCCAGAGTTCTCCACCACAGTGACTCTGAAGATGGAAGATGTGCAGATCAGGACTCCGGCACAAAAAGTGAACAAGGAACTCCAATCCAGCTATCCGGGCATCACGCTAGCGGACTCTCGGTGCCATGTGCCAAGCAGAGTCTCCATCGTTCTGGGGGCCGACGTCTATGGAGACGAACTCCTTCCAGGGCTGGTTTCATCCCACGGTGGACTACCGTTGGCCCAGAACACTCTGTTTCTCTTCAAGACGTAGTCCGCCAGCGCTCCTCAAGCCCCTCCAGCGGCCTCCAAAAAGATCCTGGCCTCATCTTTTTGCAATAGTGTTGCAAGGGTGCGGGATGTTTACGTCGAAACGTAGCCGCCGAGAAGTAGGCAGTATTTTCAGCGTAAACAGTGCGAGAGTCACCAAGGGCTCTCGCGCTCTTTTATCCAACTTATGTTGAAAATAAAACAGTGAAGTGAACGCCATGCGCCCGCATTGTGTACTTTTTACTTCGAATTGTTTTCGCGTCGGTTTCGATTCAGCATTTCAGCATTTTTCACCCCAATCTACGATCCCCCCAAGAAGGAAGATATCACTGCCGTCACCTCAAACATTGGTCCTTCGAGCCGGATCTATATATCTTTGTTGGTTTTTTTTTGCTCTTCATTCAATGCTTTATAAAAAGTGTTACAGTGATCGGATTTAGTTAAAATATGCGCCGTTTTGTTCGATGATCTGTTTCCATCTAGACGGCAACTTCGTAATACCTTCCTCGTAGAAGCCCCCCTCCTTATTTGCGAAGAATTCGGACAGCCACTTTTCACAAGCCTCTTTTGAGTTCAACTTCACACCAGGGCATTCGCCATGGACAGGAACAGGTGGTAATCACTTAGCGCTACGTCTGGGCTATATGGTGGATGCGATAAAACCTCCCATCCGAGCTCCCGTAGCTTCTGACGAGTCATCAACGAAGTGTGTCGTCTGGCGTTGTCCTGGTGGAACACTACACCCTTCCTATTGGCCAATTATGGACGCTTCTGGTCGATCGCCTGCTTCAAGCGGTCCAGTTGTTCGCAGTAGATGGTAGAATTAAGCGTCTGGCTATATGGGAGGAGCTCATAGTGGATGATTCCCTTCCAATCCCACCAAACACACAGCAGAACCTTCCTGGCCGTCAATCCCGGCTTAGCCACTGTTTGGGACGATTCACCGGCCTTCGACCACGATTGTTTTCGCTTGATATTGTCGTATGTGATCCATTTTTCGTCGCCAGTCACCATCCGCCTCAAGAATGGGTCGAGTTCGTTCCGTTTCAGCAGCTTATCGCAGGCGTTGATTCGGTCCAGAAGGTTTTTTTGCGTCAAATTATGCGGAACCCAAACATCAAACTTTTTTTTGTATCCAGCCTTCTGCAGATAGTTTAAAATGGTTTGGTGACTAACTCCCATCTCCTGGGCCATGTCACGAGATGCCATATGCCGGTCTAACTCGATGTATTCCATGATTTGATCGGTATTTGTCGTCACATGTCTTCCGCCGGCTGGCTTATCCATTGTGTCGTTTTCACCGGCTCTGCATCGTCAAAACCATTCCTCCGCGGTTCGAAGTGATAGAGTACCATCCCCCAAAACACCAATAATCTCACGGAACGTTTCTCTAGCGGATTTGCCTTTAACGAAGGAAAACTTTAAAATAGCGCGAATTTCGGCGTTAGTGAACTCCATGTTTACACGTCTATAACTGTTGAACGCAATATCCAAACTAATCATGCATGGCATTGTTTTGTAGATTATGTCAAGAACTTTCAAATTATGTATAGTGTTGCCAGATACGAGCTCTGTAGCGCTTTGTACATAGCCGCGAAATTCAAAAGACAAAAAAGCGGAAGGGAGATTTTATCATCCCCTCGCGCCGCTCGAACCAAAAGTCAGCTACATCTCGTCAGGATCCCCTCAGATAATTACTGAATTTTTGCTTATCTTATGCGGCAGAGGGGTGTGTGTAATTAATCCGTTGTGAAAAGAAAGATGTTTTCTTAATTTTGCTAACCTCGCAATTTGCGCCACCGGCATTTCTGAATGTATGTACATATGTTGCTGCATTAGTAAGCACATACTTACAGACGACTGCCACCTTGGAAAGTTTTCCATACATATATATGTACGGAAATACAAATCACAAATTACACACATGTTGCCAAGTCAATCTTAAAATTGTAATTTGCCGCCACCAATATTCTAGCCTACGGGCAGCTCTATTATCGCAATATAGCCCTATATTATAATTATCGCAGTGCAGCCCTGTATTAGAATTATCGAAGCCAACATAATTTGGTACTTTTGAATAAAATAAAAACAATAAAATAAATAAAATTGTAATCTAAAACAAGGAATTGTGTAAAATAATTATTGTATACGCGTGAACTCGACTCCGCAACAAGTTTTTTTGGACATTCAATCTGTTTGAATGCAATCTCAAAGGTTATAAAAGACTCTTGTTGTTCTGAGAAATGGTGCGAACACGTGGTCAAAAGAAAAAACGTCTGGAATTCAATGCATCTACGTCAACCCATTAAATGCGGTGAAGAATCTGATTTGGACAAGGAGAACACGATCGTGGAAAACACAGCTGGACATGCGAGTTCCGATGCGACAAATGTGTCTGGCCAAGATGCGCTTGTGACAACCATAATGACGTTATTAACGCCCATGTCAGCGCAAATAGCAAGCCTCCTGGAGAAGGTATCAACATGCGAAGAAGGTTAAGGCAATCAGGGAGGCAAAAGGCATCTCAGCTCCAAACGGAGGCGCACCATTTGGAAGTGCGTAGGAATCCGGCTCTGCAAATGGGCAGAACACATGGGCTTGAGGCCACGGTCAGTGGAATTTCACAAAACGACGTACAACCATATGGAGGTGCGCCATTTGAAGGCGCATATGCACCTCAACTCTGCACTGGACAGAGCACATGGTCTTGAAGCCACAGACGGTGGCCTTATGCAAAGCGGTCTATGCAACTACAATGATGTCCATTATGGCGCACTATCGTCCAGTGCGCATGAATCTGTCTTCGCAAGGATCAAGACGCAAAAGATGAAAGCTGTGGACGGCTGTTCTGGATAAGATGGACATTGGGTTCCTGGCAGAAAATATTATCCACAAATTAATACGGATATTCAGGTATGCGATAAATCTGATACAAGGGCTGCTCAAAATCATTTAGCAGGACTTGGGCTAACGGGTTGGGATATGGTGGGCGGCATTACGCGCCGATGAAAAAATTGATTGACCTACCATTTTTTGACGGGCAACCTGAGGATTCGCCGGTGTTTTTTACGATGTTCTGGGAAACAACAGGTGCATATGGATACACAAAATTGAAAAATATATTGAAACTGCAAAAAAAGTCTAAAGGGCGCAGCTAAAGCAGAAGTAGCTAGTTTATTGATCAATCCAATGAATGCCAATTATGTGATGGAACAATTGAAATTTAAGTATGGACGTCCAGAACTTCTCATTAAAAATCAAATCAGAGTTATCTTATTAATAATTATTAATAATAATAATAATAATAATCTTATTAATATTATCCGAATTTTAAACATTTTAGCGACTGGGTCATTGATATAGAAAGGACTATTGCCATAACAACAATAACATCGCCGGCACGTAAAGAAACTGAAAAGGCCAGTCAAAGGTCAGTAATGCAAGCTATAAATGTTGGGAAATAATAAAAATTTTTTTAATTCAGATTTTAAAAATATTATTTAATACAATTTTTCAGTGTTGTTAGATTACAATACTGCGTACATCTTTGAGGTCTATATACCTTAAAGAGTACAAGAAGTAGAAGAGCAGAAACACTCACCGCTTATATTTTGCCGCTACTGAACTGCTCGGGCAAAAATGTTTTATAAATTAGTTTTGTTTAGAATCCTAAATTGTTTTATAGTTTTGTTATCATGAAGCGTAGGTCAGTGATCTTTCCTTCTTAAAAATTCGTTTAACGCTGAGGCGGACACCTATAAGGCCATGGCTCATGGCTGTTTGCTCAAACTCGTTTTGATGTCGTTAGAAACGTCCTCTTTTCCTTCCATTTAGAAGGAACCACTTATAATTCCTTTGTTCAAAAATCACTCACTGGCAACATTTCAATAGATCCGTTATATCTCCTTTTAAACAAGAATTCCTGAAACGTCATTCTACGATGACAAATTTGTTGGATTCTTTGTAATAATGGACTTTTGCACACTTATTTCCAAACTTATGTCATTGCACTATTGTGAATAAAATAACTTAATTTCTTTGGTTAATGATCTGGGTGTCCGTTTGGAGCGCAAATTTTATTTTTGTAAACATATAATATATTCTCAATGGTCTGCATAGCTAACAGATGCGGGTGCTCGGCTTTATAAAAATATGATGTAAGGAGTTTGCCGATCCTATTTAACAAATATCCTCTATTCCTCACTTGTTTGTGCAATCCTTGAGAACGGATCATGTGTTTGGTGTCCTCAATACACTGTTCATAAGGACCGCATTGAATCTTTACAAAAGAATTTTCTAATCATAATCCCTATATTGGTAGGCTTAAGTTACTAAATCTACCATCTTTATCTAACCGTAGAACCATGCTTGGTGTAGTCTTTATTCAGAACCTTGGCAAGGTGATATTAATAATGTTTACCTCGTAAGCCGTTTACACTTCTCTGTCCCCTGTAGAGTAAGTCGGAATTTTTCACCACTAACGCTTCCGTTTCGTAGATCGAACTATGCCCTGCACGAGCCTCTTAGGGTATTGTGTTCGGACTACAACAAACAGTACTGCTGTATCATTTCTTACACTTACTCTGTAGCTTCTTTATAAATTTTAATTCAGTCTTATTGAACTGCAGGACATATGAACATCGAAATTTTGAACGCAGGATATCAATAAAGGGACAAAACATCGACTATCGTCTCAAACATTTTTTAGCTATAGCTTCTTCGTCCATACGTACGACATGTCTAACCCAGCGCATACGTTGTATTGTTATGCGCCGGACTACGTTAATGTCGTCGTAAATCTCATACAGTTCGTGGTTCATTCGAATGCGAAAGTCGTCTCCGGTACGATCAGGACGAAAGATCTTGCTTAGTATTTTTCTCTCGGACGCTCTAAGCGTTGCTGGATTCTAGTCGCTGGAATCTGGTGCTACTAACAACCACGTTTCGCGCCGCGGCGATATGCAAATAATGATGAAAGATAAAAGTAGTATTGGAATTTCCAGCTGATAAAATTTCAATTTTTGTGGATTGCGATCATATTTCATAGTGTGGCATATGCCAATCTTTTATTGTTTTTTCTGGCTTGCCTCATAAGTTTATCCATTATAAATATTATTGTCGAGCCCGCCGACAATATCCAGGGAATGCCTTCAATGATCATTGGCATCAGAAAAGTGAAGATGTTTTATTCTATAGGGGAATAATACAGCTTGCAAGACATTACATATTTTAACCTTAAATCTGGTCCCAAGTCTACATACCACAGTTTCTCTTCCCTCACTCTTGGATATCGTCAGACGAACTGATCTGACGCGCCAAGCGTGAATCCGTTGACAAATCATGAGCCATCTCCAAGTGGATGGCTCTCGTTGTAAGGCAGGTGAATAGCGCCACCCACCTCTTCTCTGTTCGGCGACCAATTGACACAAGCAGTGGTCCACGCCAGTATACTTAAATGGCCATCCATTTGCCTCAAGCCGGTCCTCCGGCAATGGGCCCATCTCCGGTTGAGTTGGTCGTGCCTTCAGCAGCTTGCACACGTTGCAATTAGCCACCACCTTCCGTAGTAGCCTCCTCACATTAGTTATCCAAAACTTTCGACGAATCTCGCCGATGGTGGCCTCCACGTTTTGGTGGCACATCCTCTCGTGGTTGAACGATCATCTCCGCCAGTGCGCTTTTATGGGACAGTATAATCGGACGACGAGCCCCATAAGGTACGCACGCCGCTGCGTCAATTCTCCCATTGGCACGCATAATACCCTTTTTATCCAGATACGGTGACAGTCCTGATAGTTGGCTGCTCTTGCTAACAGCCGGACCAATGGGTGCTCCGCGTCAGCACGTTCGACAGAAGTAAGTCCATGCTCTTCTCGCTCGTAGCGTTGCCCGCGACAACGTCGAATAAATCTTAGGATCCATGCAGCCGATTGAAACTCGAGAACCTCTGCCAAGATACAAGCGGCGCGTTCGCCATGACCAATGCAAACTCACATGACATCTCTTCTTCCTCAGCGGCCTGTGGAGCGCGTCCATCGCTTAAAGAAGATTTGGGCCAACTTTCTTCAGGTCCCATTAGGAATAGTGGTCCGCTTAACCACCGCGAACCTTGGCTGAAGCCCACGCGGCGTTACGGCTTGGTTGCGTCGTCTACCACGTTTTCGGCAGATGGTAGCCATCTCCATTGGGAAGCCTCCGTGGACTCTAAGATTTCGGCCACCCGGTTTCCAACAAATTGCTTGTATCTCCGGTGAGTACTTGTGATCCAGTACAGCACGGTCTTAGAGTCAGTCCATAGTGTGCAGCTGCTGATCGCTACACCGTGTTCCTGTTTAACGGTGTCCTTCAGTCTCGTCCTAATACAGCTGCTTGAAGTTCCAGTCGTGGGATCGACATCGTCCTCATTGAAGCACAGTTCGTTTTGGAACACACGAAATGCGCCTGCACGTCGTCGTTTGCGTATGTGGCCTGCCAATAAGCCGCCGCGGCGAACGCAGATTGGCTGGAATCCACGAAGACGTGCAGCTGCAGTGTCCGCACACGTCCAGCGCCGAAGTAGTAGCGTGGACGTCGGAATTCTTCAATGTATTTCATTTCCCGCCGCCAGCACTCAAATGCTACGGCCAATTCGTCTGGTAGCGGCTCATCCCATATGACTCTCCTACGCCAAATCTCTCGCATCAACAATTTGGCGGTTATCATGTAGCAGCTCAAGAACCCGATCGGATCGAATGTGGACATAACAAGGCTTCGAAACTCCCACTTGGTAAGGACGCGTTTCCCATTCATCACACTGCTGGGTACCCGATGGTATTTGATGCTGAACTTGAAGTCATCCGTAGCCGGCTGCCAGTACATTCCCAATACTTTTTCCTCAGATTCGCTCCATTTAACTTTCGTGTTGGATCCTTGTGGGTTCAGTGCCTAGACCACATCTTACGAGCTGGAGGAAAATCGACACAAATCAAATCCTGCGTTTGCGTGTATCTCTCTCACCCGTGACGAAACGGCGACAGCTTCATCCATACTCATGAAACTGTCCACATAGTCGTCCACGTAGTGGTACTCATTTATCGCCAGGACCGCTCGCGGATCCGTGCTACTAAATTGCGAAGCGTTGACGAGCTTCACATAATCCGCTGCACAAGGAGAACAAGCTGCTCCGAATGTCATGACCTGCATCTCGTAGGTGTCCGGGTTCCGACGATCCTCTCCATTTCTCCAAATCTCTGGGCACATTTGTCCTGTTGCTGTATTATGTAGTATGCATCCATATCGAATACCTACTGTACCAGGAGTACATAGTGAACACAATGTAACAGTTGTTGCAGTGTTTACATAAAGCCAAGCGGCGCGCTCACAGTATGTGCAAGTGTCAGCATTACACTCGCCGACCACGTGACCGAGCTTAAGAGAGCATAATTACATATGTAACATAATATAACATAACCGTCTCTCTCTGCTGTCCAACTGTGGGCAGCACAGCTTAAGCTAGCATAATTACACATGTAACATAACATAACATAACCGTCTCTCTCTGCTATCCAACTGTAAGCAGCGCAGCTTAAGAGACACATGTAACATAACATTACATAACCGTCTCTCTCTACTGTCCAACTGTGAGCAGCGCAGCAATGAGACTTAGCATGTACTCTAGCGCAGCTTAAGATAGCATAATTACATATGTAACATAATTTAGCATAACCGTGTCTCTATGCAATGAGACTTAGGCTTACTTAGAACCTAAGAAAAGAATGTAAAGATCAGATTCAACTGAACGTTGGAAGCGGCACCTTTGCTGCCTCCAATCCTAATTAAAAATATTAAAACTAAATAAAGGATAATTCTTTTATTACATGGCGACCGTGACAGGACGAGCCAAATATATATATACAAAAAAAACAGGTGACAACCATCACCTGTACAACAGTCCCAACAACAACAACAACAAGTGTGAGAGGCAAACCGCAGCAACAGCCGCATCATCCTGGAGATTGGAGATTGGAGAAAACCAAAAAAATACTGAGTGAGTAGAGTGCGGCAATGGGCAAAACGCGGAGGTCAGAAAAATAAAATAAATAAAACAATAGCACACATTAAGTGGCTATTATATACTAATAAAACGCCGCCCCCATGAGCAACGGCACAGAAATTAACTGCCGAACTTGTTTTTCTGAAAGAAAACCTCCAGCAAAAAAAGCCAAATACCGCAACTCACTCAGCAAATATAAAAATTATAAATGAAAAACTTGCTAAAAAACCACCATCTCCAAAGCCGTTGCCGCAGCATGCATATCCACATGCATGAAAGTAAAGACCAGTGCAAAGACCAGCGCCGGCCCCGCCTGAGCCAATAGGCCCCGGACATCAGCAGCTGTAAACACAACAGCGAGAGGGGCACTCAGCCACTTTCACACTCCGCCACTTTCGCCTACGAAGGAGCGTCAGCGTAGCCAAACCGACGACGACCAGCTGATGCGGATAAATCATTTTACTACATGGAGCAACATTATTTTTATACCCTTCGACCATTGAAAATGGTCAAAAAAGGGTATACTAACTTTGTGCAAATCTATGTAACAGGCAGAAGGAGGCATGGTAGACCCCACAAAGTATATATATTCTTGCTCAGGATTACTAGCCGAGTCGATTGAGCCATGTCTGTCTGTCTGTCCGGATGTCCGGATTACCGGATGTATGGGATACCCTGCGACCTACGTTCCTACAAGAATAACCATTAAAGATCTACAAAACATTACAGGAAATATAATGAAAGTCACGACTAGATATCAAAATAGACTGAAAATCCGCGCGGATCACAAAGAAATAGAATTGCCTACGCAATCTATAGAGAAAGCTTCTAAGCCCAACGTATATGAAGTCATAAACAATGACGAAGTACGAAAAGTAGTGACCTTGCATGTAAAACATACGCTATGTTTATTTAAACATGGTAGAAAAATTACTGCAAGATACGATGTTAGCGATTTATATACCAATGGAATACTAGACTTAGGTTAATTTTTTCAAAGGCTTGAAATGTAATAACAAAATGTATAAACAAAATCAGCCAACTCAAAATGGCACCATTTGAAAATATCTTTGAACATGTTTTAATAGATAATTTAAAACAAATGGGCAATAAGATATTAAATACATTAAGAGTAGCGCTACTCCACCCGGTGATTCTTATAGAAAAACAAAAAGATAAAGACGCTATACTGTCTAAATTCCATGACGATCCAATACAAGGAGGTCATATAGGCATTTCAAAAACCTTCGCCAAGGTCAAAAGACATTATTTTTGGAAAGGTATGACTCAAGATATTACTGAATACATACGAAAATGTCAAAAATGTCAAAAAGCTAAAAAAACCAAGCACAATAAGACCCCGTTGATAATAACAGATTCGCCAATAAATGCTTTCGACAAGGTGACAATAGAAACTATTGGTCCACTACCAAAATCTGAAAATGGCAATGAATAAGCAGTCACTCTAATATGTGACTTAACAAAATATTTAGTTGCCATACCAGTTCCAAATAAGAACGCGAACACTGTCGCTTAAGCAATCTTTGAATCATTTATTCTGAAGTACGGTCCAATGAAGACGTTCATTACGGACATGGGAACAGAATATAAGAATTCAATTATAAATGATTTATGCAAATACCTAGAAATTAAAAATATAACATCTACGGCACACCACCACCAGACAGTTGGAACAATAGAACGTAGTCATAGAACTTTCAATGAATACATACGCTCATATATATCGGTTGATAAAACTGATTGGGATGTATGGCTTCAATACTTCTTTTTCTGTTTCAACACGACCCCCTAAATGGCACATAATTACTGTCCAGATGAGTTAGTCTTTGGTAAAACAAATAATTTACCAAAACAATTTGATAGTATAGATAATATAGAGACTATATATAATATAGATGACTAAGCTAAGGAAAAATATAGATTAGAAGTAGCATATAAAAGAGCTAGAATAATAATAGAAGAAAATAAGAAAAATAATAAGATATGATATGATCACGACCCCCTCAATGGCACATAATTACTGTCCATATGAGTTAGTATTTGGTAAAACAAATAATTTACCAAAACAATTTAAAAGTATAGATAATATAGAGACCATATATAATATAGATGACAATGCTAAGGAAAGTAAATATAGATTAGAAGTAGCATATAAAAGAGCTAGAATAATGATAGAAGAAAATAAGACAAATAATAAGATATTATATGATCAGAAAACAAACAACATTGATATATCAGTGGGTAATAAAGTCCTATTAAGAAATGAAACAGGTCACAAGTTAGAATATAAATATACTGGCCCGTATACAGTGACGAAAATAGGAGATAGAAATAACATTATAATAACGAATAATAAAAACAAACACTACATAAGGATAGGTCAAAAATGTTTATTTCATAATTGTAATTAGTATGGCCATGCTAAGACAAAAATACTTCTCTAAATTCAAACATTATTTGTAATTTAATATATTCAAAAACAACAAACACATAAACAACAAAAATAAAAAGAAAATCTTCCTTTGTTAATTAAAAATTAATCTTTTAAGTAAAAGCTTAATGGGTGCTCCGCGTCAGCATGTTCGACAGAAGTAAGTTCGCTGAGTCAAATACATCGTTGAATCGTCTGGCCTCTTTATCGGCTCAAACGAAGTTCATTCCATTATCGCTCCTTATCCTAACCACCGGTCCACGGCGGCACATGAAGTTTCTCATAGCGATAATGCATGAATCCGTTGACAAATCATGAGCCATCTCCAAGTGGATGTCTCTCGTTGTAAGGCAGGTAAATAGCGCCACCCACCTCTTCTCTGTTCGGCGCCAATTGACACAAGCAGTGGTCCAGGCCAGTATACTTAAATGGCCATCCATTTGCCTCAAGCCGGTCCTCCGGCAATGGGCCCATCTCCGGTTGAGTTAGTCGTGCCTTCCGCAGCTTGCACACGTTGCAATTAGCCACCACCTTCCGTAGGAGCCTCCTCACATTA